>PISX010001938.1:0-175000 GCA_004024625.1 Mellivora capensis | reverse complement strand
CTGGGTGAAACTAGAGTTTGTTTAAACGTAGGGGAGATCAGCCTGAGAGTCTCAGCAAACGTTATAGTCTAGCCTTGAGAACGAGGTGCCCGCCATCGTTCTCATCACGTGTGGCTCCATTAAGGAGCACGGTGATGTTCACTGAGCTGAAGCACAGAAATGAGCAACGGCCAGCCCAAGCTCATATGTAGAGATTGGGTCAATTAAGGTGTTTCTGGCCATGATTTTTTTTTTTTTAATGCCTGAGAAAAGTAACTGAAAAATGAATACATTTAATTATGTCATAGAGTAAGAGGTCTGAAGGTAGGTGGTCCCAGGGTGAGTTAATTTGGCAGCTCGAATATGTCAGGGATCTGGGTCACAGTCCCTGAAATTTTCCTCTCTTTTCCTCATGGTCACAAGATGGCCACTGCAGCTCCAAACATCAAATCCTGTATTGAGCACCTGTCATCTGCTGGGCACTGTACATGGAGGAGCCAAAGAGAGAAGATCCCTGACTTCTTGTGTCTTACAGTCTTTTGTTAGCCCAGAGAATGTCCTGGAACATGCCCAACTACAGTGATGCTGATGCCTTTCCATCCAGATTGCATAAAACAGCTTTGCACAATTCAATCGGTACTCATATATTTTAAAACTCAGAGACAGTCTGAAAGCTTGACAGATCCAGAATTCCTTTCCTCCAGGATTCCAGCTTTCCCAACTGTCTGAAGCAGGTTGTTAAATAATTAAAAGATGTTATAAATCCAATGCCCCATCACAGTGCCTGAGACATGGTGAACACCCACAAAAAGTAAGTTCCCATGTTCTTCTCCCGATGGTTCAGGCTGCTGGCCCCCACAGGCATGTCTCCTCATCTCTTTTATGAAAGAGGTTCCTCTTGTTGTCTTCTTCTTCTTTTTTTCCCTCTTGTTGTCTTCCTAACCAAACTACCACCTGGTGATTTATAAGGAACCTAGCCTCGGTCTCAATTCTCCCACATGGGCAGCAGAGCTAATGAGTGTTCTCAGAGCATGGCTTGTCCTGGATCCCAATCATGAAATCAGTCCCAGATTAATTTTTTTAAAGATTTTATTTATTTATTTGACAGAGAAAGAGATCACAAGTAGACAGAGAGGCAGGCAGAGGGGTGCGGGGGAAGCAGGCTCCCCGCTGAGTAGAGAGCCCCATGTGGGACTTGATCCCAGGACCCTGAGATCACGACCTGAGCAAAAGGTATTGTTAGGGAACCGATACATGTACGCAAACAGAAACAGAGTTGGACAGAGAAACAAGCAGTAATGATCTGATACCTCATGTTGCTGAGCAGAAAAAACATTCCCTCTTGATTTTCACACCGCCCTGCCCAGTGGGAAAATTCCCCTCCACATCCCTGTATCAACTCTCAATGCCAAATCTCCGGAGGGCGTGCATCAAGGAGGCCCGTGGGGACCAGCTCTGCTGCAGCCAGTCAAACGAGAGAGAGGAAGCCAGGCAGGGAGAGGAGGGAGATGAAGTGACAGACTGATGTCAGCCTCTCAGTGGTGTCATTTTGGGCAGTCACTGACAGTCTTGTCGGAATTTCCACTTCTCCGGATGCTGGAAATAACTAGCTTTGCCCCTTGACTGTTAAAACAAGCAGAGGTCCACGGGCTCGAGGGCTGGAACCACGCAGAAGGGGCCCGCCCCGCCCCTCATCTGTTCTGCCCCGGAGACCGCGTTGATCAAGAATTCCCACGGTTGAGTCTTTCTCTGAGTTCTCTGTGAGCCCTTCAGTGTCATGCCGGCTGCCCCGTGGCCTCTTCCCATGACAGTCCCTGCGGTGGGTGAGGTCCAGGGGTCACTACAGCTTTCTGGTTCCTGGACCCCAGTTCCAATGCTTGTCACTATCTTTGCTCTTCGTGGACCCGCTTTTACGGCTGCGTCTTGGACTTGCCACCATCCCCAATCAGTCCCACCTCTGACATTTAAAACCCAAGCTCCCTGACACGGTGTCCCATCTTTCCAGCTCTGTCTCCTGCTCAGTCTCTCAGCTCGTCATGCTCTCCAGACTCTGGACGCCTCCCTTTTCTCTCACGTTGTCACCATTCCCCTCCTGTCCTTTTCTTCCCAGGTGAGCCCATCAACCAAGGCCACGCTCCTGCCAACAACTACAAGAATGACGGTGTCTTTCTGCTTCCAGCCCCAGTCATGCACCAGGACAACCACAGATCTGCTCTGCCTCCACGTCCTGGGGGTCCGGGACCACTGAGACTTGCTCACAGACCCCCATGTGGGCAGGACCACAGCGTGCCAAGAGCCAGCCCCGACAGCTTCCTTACCGCTCAGCCATCCTCTTACCTTCTTGACCTTCTAGTCAAACCCATGCCCCCTTTTCCTCACAGCAATGCCAGGATCGAAGCCCTTTCTGCCATCGTTCCTAAAAGAGGGCACCTTGCCTATTTCACCAGAAACAAAATGGAAAGATAAAAGAGGCAAGTGGACATGAACTTCCTCCTTCGGTGCCCAACCCTCCCTCTTTCCTGCATCTCTAATATGAGTCCTTCCCCAAACATCCACATATCGTGCCCATTTCTCTGATCAGCTCCCTGCATTTTTTCCTTCTGTCTCTCTGTTGACTTCTTCCTTTTGATCTTTTGACAAACTCCAGTGTTTTCTATCCTGAAGGGTCTATTAACTTTGCATCCCCTCTAAATCTGGTTCACTGTCTACTTACCGTCTACCTCTCCGTTGACCAGCCGCCAGTCTCCCCGCACGCACACTACCAGGTTTTCTGCAAGCAAGTCTACATTTAGGGCAGTGTCCCTCAGCTCATTGGATGGGTCCCCTCCTTCTCTGCACCGAAACAGCTCTCTCCAAGGTCCCACATGGGCTCCTGACCCCCAGATACAAGGGTGATTTTCGGTGGTCGTGGTTGCCCTTTCTGCTATGTCTTCGGTGTTGCCCACGCATCCTTCTTTGGATGTGTTCCCGCCTCCTTTTAGGACACTGGCCACTACCTCCGAACAAGCTCCCTTCTACGCCCACCACATCCCCTTGGCTCTATGGGGGAGTTCGCTTTTTCTCCCCATCTCGCCAATGTGGCTGTTTCCCAAGACTCAGTTCTCTTGCCACTTACCTCCTGTCCCCTCATCCACTCACCACGCTGAGCCGGTAACCACCACCCACATGCTCACAACTTCTAAATGGCTGGACCCACACTGGTCCCCTGGGCTCCGTACCCCCAGAGCCGGCAGCGTGCTGGACATCTACACTGACCCTCCTCCTTACCGGCTGGCTCCCCTCACCCCCTCTCTAGCTCCCTCCGTGAATAGAAACACCCACCACTGTTTGTCCAAGTAAAAATGCTGAATGCTCCCCTCACTATTCACATGTAATTGGAAATTAAATCTAGTTGATCTCAAAAATCTCTCAACCATTCCCTCCTTTGCACCCCCATCAGCATGCCATTTCTGTAGCTTCCTTTGCCAGGAATTTGGAAGATGACTTACCTGGTCTTCCTGCCGCCGGCCTAACTGCCTATATTCTATCCTCTTATCCTTTCAGCCTGCAGACACGATCCCCTCATCCCCATGCAGGTAAAGCTCTCTCCTGGCTTCTTACTGACAACAGGATGAAGGTATTATTTTCATGGCATTGGACTTCTGGTGAACTTGGCCTCTTTGCTCTGGTCTGGCTTCTTCTCACCTTGGCCCCCCTTGGTGTGATGCTCCAGGCATCCGTAACTGCTCACCCCACCCCGCCCCCATAATTGCTTACCACTCCCCACCCCAGGCTCTGAGTATCCCGGTGCCTTGACATCTGGGCTTCTCATCTTTCTGAAATAGCTCATCTCTAACCCGCTCTCCCTTGGCCCTCTTGCCTGTCTAGGGCAGGGAGAGGTCTCCGCTCTGGGACCTAATCTCTTGAGAAGCGTCTCCTGACTGTACCAGAAGATTCTGGTACTCCGTCTCGTGGCCTTGGAGTTGTTTATCTGCCCCTTTCTTTCTTTCAAGGGATGAGACCTATTCTTTTACCTTCATGCTCCAAGAGCTGAGACCCAAGCAGAGTAAGTGCACATAAAACTGTGTGAGTGAATGCATGAATAAATGACCTAGAAGAAGAAATACGGCTCCCGGTCTTTCGTCTCAGATAGGTACAACCGAGAGTAAACTTGCCCGCAGAAGGAAAGAAAAGAGGACCACAGCAATAAATGCAGCCAGGTCCAAATAGGAAGGTCTTTATCTAGAATATTAGTTGCAAGCCGGATCATACAACTAGCATGGGGTTACTGTAAGAAGGTGCTCGACGATGCACGAGTCCCTATTATTTGAAGGATGGGATTGTTGAGATCAAATCATCCTCTAGATTCGTGGAGTGTCTACTGTGTGCTAAGCCTCCTTGAGCCTCTGACTCCATGTCTCCAACACCCCAGAAATAAAAGCCTTGCCTTTGAGCATCTGGCCACTGGCCCATGGCTCCTGGAGCAGACTGGTCTGCACCCCAGAGAAAAGACAGTCCCCCCTACATGCTGGGCTGCTGCTCCCACAGACCCTTCCTACCCTGACTTCAAATTTCCTGAAGCTGATCCTTCCTCCTGGTCGTGGCAGGAATCAGCAGCTGCCCCAGACCAGCAGAGATGGGAGATGGGGCCAGGGTGACTTAGCAAGAAGCCAAGGCTGGGCTGGGAGAACAAGAGCGTCCAGGGGGAACCGGCCAGGAAAGGGCGCACCCCGATTCCAGTCTGGTTTTCCAGCGTCTAAAATATTTTGCTTTTTTCAGACCTCAGGACAGGCAAGGCTCCTGGGAATAGAGCCACGTCGAAGGAGGTCGTGTGACAGAAATGGCTTCAAAGAAGAAAAACAAAAGAATTGTATCATGTCACCACTATTCTCGAGCAAGGAATCCCAGAATGTTTTAGCCCATTTCATATAATTTGGGGGGCGCCCACAGTGAGGCAATACTGGACAACTTCACAGGGAGGAGCCCCCTACTGTCATCTACCTCCCAGCTTTTCACCCCTTTCTGCCCCCCATCTCACCCCTCAGACCCACAAAAGGATCTTGGAGTTCAAGTGTACATAAACCAAGCCTCTTCCATTCCCTCTCCAGATCTTTGTCAAACCGCCGCCCGAGAACAGCCTAAGACAAGTGCCACCTTCTGGGTGACTCCTCTTTTAAATCACCAAACCTGAAACTAGATTTTTCTATAGCTTCCCAAACTCAACAGTACGTGCCTACGTGCCGTGCAAACTATAGAGAGGCCCCCCCGATCCACGACACCAAACCGATCATTCCAGGTGAAGAAAATGTATCCGGTTGTTTCCGGCTACCTCAGGCCAGTGTCACCACCATTTGTTGGTAAGTGGGCCAACTTCCACTGGTGAATTTTATTATGACCTCTGAAGACTTTCGTTAACAAAACAGAATCCTGGAAGCCAACCTAAGGAATATTTATATCGGATGCTTTGTTAGGCACTTGTCATGAACTGGGTCGTTTAACGGCGACCGGAGACTTTTTGTCTCATGCTGTGAGGAAACTTAGGGAAAAGGGACACCTGCCCACCCCATCTCGGACACCTACAACCAGCCCCAAGCAGGCAATGCTGAAGGGAAGCACATACCTCCTAGACCTTTCCCTGCGACAGCCTTGGGTGCTCTCTGCTCTATCCCAAACCGGGCGCTCTCTCAAACACTAGGGAGCTTGACACTCTTCCAGAGTATCCTACCTTTGGCCCTCTGAGGGTGACCTCTTGGACTTTGATCTCTGACTCTTATTAGGCTTTGGATTTGCTTTTGCCTTGAGAACCTTCTACTCTGCTCCAGGCCCCTCAAAACCAGCAGAAGGGGTCACAGCAAAGGGCTCCTGGGAAGAATTCCCCCTCCCTGAAGTCAGTCCCACTCACACACTGAGGGTGCCAAGTGGGGAAGGAAGGCCAGAAAGCGAACTTGGAGATGGATGGACACACGTCCCAGTGTCACGCCATGCCACCGCGTGCCCTGTTTCTGCTGCGTCAAGACTGAGTTTGGTTCTTCTTCAAAACCAACCCTTCAAAGAGTGGGATAATGCCCTGGCCAGAAAGGCAATCCCCTCCTACTCAGTTCCTGGAAGCATTAGCTCATCAGAACTTTCTTGCTTGCTGCTGCACAGAAGGAGCTAAGGGGGAGGCATGCCAGAGGCTCTCAGCCGCCTTGCCGGTTTAAACAGACCTCCTGCTTCTGCTCAGATGGTAGGTCTTTGGGAAAAGGAGTCTCAGCTGATTAGGCTGCCTTATTGTTCCTCTGAGCTTGCCTGCAGGTCCCTGTCCTTTCCCTCCTCACCCCTTTGACCTCTCCCCTTCCCCACTCTCCATGCTCTCCTCCCTCCCCTTTCCCGTTCATTAGCTCTTGTCCTGCCCAGCAGACAAGGGGTTAAACATTCAGTGGAGGCACAGGTGCTAACAGGGAAAATGTGGGCTGGAATCTAGAATGATCTGTCACCGTTCCAAGAGCTTCTTTGGGTGAGGAGTGATCCTAGATTTCACTAACAGTCTCCAGGTGAAAATTCCATAAATCTAGAAACTGTGAAACTCAATGGAAATTTAATTAAATGAGTTAATATATGTGGAAGGTTAGGGACAATGCCTGGCACCTAGTGAGCTGTGTAAACACTTTGAAATGAGTAAGAGTTTGGGGAAGTATACGTTTCAACATCGCAGCTGTCTGTATTTCCAGAACCCTTGCAAATGGTTATTTGGCTTGGTGTCTGTGTGCTCCAAGTCACTGCTCTGTCTCTCCCCAGTCCTAAGGTGTTTCTCTCCTCCGTTTCTTTCCTTCTTTCTCTCCCGTCCCCCTACGAACCTGTGAGACTGCACACATGGCTAACGATCCTTGTCTCCTGTTCTCATCGGTTTGCCTTCCTCTCGGATCCAGTAAAAAGTCTTGATTTCCCTGAACCTTGGGTTGGTGTGGCTTATGTGGTGTCTTTCCTATCGCCTTGGCTGCAAACACGTTGGTTTTATAATAATAACCCTTTCGGTGCTTTAGAACCAAGCTGTAATTAAAGAAAAGCACTGGAAAGCCCATCTAAAGTAAGCTTTCCTCTCCCAAGCACACTGGCAAGTGTTCCCTGGAAATCTCATGGAGAAGAGGTTGGAGGCGTGGAGGAAGGTAAGAATCTGGGGGCTCTGACCTCTGCACTGGCCATGAGTGGGCTCAGCGTGGCCGTGCACCTGCCCGTGAAAAGTGTAAGCAACCTCCACGGCACTGAGAATCACCTTTAGTGTCCTTCAGAGTCACAGCTCAAGGGGGAGAGGGAAGAGAAGCAAGAAGGTTTTCTTCTTCCTAATTCATGCTTCATGGGGAAAGGAAGCAGGTGGCTAAGAAAGTAGGAAACTTCCTTCACCCAGATGGGCACGGGGCCCTCACTAGTTGCCAACCTCCCAGCTTTGCTAGTCGCACCATGCTTGTGCCTGGTCTTGGCTGTGCGGGGTTCCAGCTGACTCTGCCCAAGGCCCTCCTGTCCTGTCCCCCAGGAGAAGGGAGTGACAGACGCCATGCTCCTGAGACGTGATGAAAATATGAGTCAGAAGAAGTGGGAGGGAAATCCGCTCCAGGTTCGGGGGCAGAGGGGACAGGGTGCCCCCAGCTGGATGGGGCTGATGGAAAAGGAAGGGGATCCCTAAGGAAAAAAATATCACTGTCCCCAGCTTCCTTCTTTCTAACCTACGCTATTTCAGAAATATGCCAGATAAAGAATAGTGAGGTCCGAGAGCCGAAGAGCCATCTCTAGACATGTCCTGAGTGCTCACTCCATGTTTCACGCTGTTCTCAATCCAGGCTGATGAACAGACAGGGGCAGGTTGGGTGGGAATGAGGTCAGGGTGCTGACCTGGTTTTTATGTGGTCACACCATATCATGTCTGACTTCAAACCATTCTCAGGTACCACTGCTTTTGCAGATAAGCAAACTAAAGCTCAGAGAGAGCAAGGAAGTTACTTACGACACACAGCAACCCAGATGGCTGGCAAGACTTCACCTCTTTTGGCCCCTAGGAAAATACAGTGTGCAGGGACACTGAAGACCTGGGGCATGAACCCCTCATCTCTGTCTCCGGTTTGGGCGGGGGGGGACACAGACCTCCTCACAGCTCCCTATCACATTGTCACCTGTCACCTGTCGGGATGGCCACATCGCTGACATGATTCACTGATCTTGGTGTCTCCATCCGGGTTAGAGTCCAGGGTCTGTGATGAACAACTTCCCAGTCCTGCAAAAATCAAAGGAAACCAAGTGACCAAACATGTATCTGTGATGGGAAGGTTTTCAATCAAACCTGGTAAAGCTTCAGACTCTAAAGCCTCCTTATTATTATAAAGGAAAGGGACCCACGGCTGATTGAAACACTGTATCGTCTGCCTCGGTATCTTTCAAAACAACAACAACAGGAGAAATAATCTGAGGTCCGTCCAAACGACAATAATATTCAGCACTAAAAAGAAAGGAGCTAGTGAGTCACGAAAAGACACAGAGGAACCTCAAAGGCATGTCACACGGCGGAAGAAGTCAATCGGAACCGGACGTATATGCTCTGATCCCAATTCCATGACAACACGAGAAAGAGAAAAACTATGGAGAAAGTAAAAGGATGAGGGTTTGCCGAAGGGAGGGGTGAGGGGTGGAACACGGTGGGTTTGGTGGGCAGTGAAACGATTCTGCATGAGAGTCTCATAGCGGGTACGTGTCCTCGTACCTTTGTCAAAACCCGTAGAATGTGCGAGACTAAGAGCGAACTCTCACGTAGGCTGTGCTCTCTGGGGGGTAATGGCATCCCCACGGAGGCTCACTGGTTGTAACAATGTCCTTCTCTGGTCAGTGGGGGAGGGGGGGGCGGATGTCGAGAGTCAGGGAAGCTATGCATGTGAGGGGCGTGGTATATGGGGAATCTTTGTTCCTTCTTCTCAGTTTTGCTGTGAACCTAAAACTGCTCTAAAATAAAAAAGTCTCAAGAAAAAAAAAAAAAAGAAATTCCTATGGCAGCAGAAATCCAATTCAATCCAACATTTAATTGACTTGCTAGTTTCAGCAAAATAACCTTGTTTTCTCCCTGACATTTGCCAGTTTCACTTTGCACAGTTTTCTGTCTCCTGTTTTATTTTGTGGAAATACAAAGAAAAGTAGCAAGTGGCCCCTGATCCTAGGAGAATGTTCTCGGAACGGCGGTGCACACATTTCAACCAACACAGTCACCCGGGTTGGGGTGCGAGCATTCTTCTTAAAAAATGCACATCCTTGGGGCGCCTGGGTGGCTCAGTCATTAAGCATCTGGCTTCTGCTCAGGTCATGATCCCAGGGTTCTGGGATCAAGTCCCACATCAGGCTCCCTGCTCAGCAGGAAAGCTGCTTCTCCCTCTTCCACTCCCTCTTCTTGTGTTTCCTCTCTCACTGTCTCTCTCTGTGTCAAATAAATAACCAAAATCTTCAAAAAAAAATGCACACCCTTGCGCCCTCCCCCAATCCACAAATTCGGGTCCTCTAGAGATGGGGCCGGGGGATCTGCATTTCCATGACTTCCCCACGTGATCATGTGTGCTCAGGTTTGGTAAAAACCACCTCTTCGGTACCAGGAGCCCAGAAAGCCTCTGGGAGGAAGCATGCCTGCAGGACTGTGCTCCCGACCTTCATAACCTGAGGTTGGTGGGAATCGACACACAAAGGACCACAGACATCAGGGGAAGAGCAAGCGGCCTGGGACCAGCGCTTCCCCTTTCCAAATGATCGTGGTATCTGAAAATCTACCATCGCTGTGTCTGGTCCCTCCTAGATGGATGGTGAGCGGGTCACACTCATTCACAGTGGTCTCCCCAGCGCGGGGCTGAGCAGGCGTCACCGGCTGGGGCCCAGAAACGACACAGAAGCAAAGATTTCCCAAAACCTTGCCACAGGGATTTATTCTCTGCTCGTGGGCACGTGCAGCTTTCCCTGTGGGCCCCACGTGGAGCACCCCAGGCTAGGCAGCCGAACGATCAAACTCAGAGCTTGGACAGGTCTCCTTGGCCTCTGAGGAGAGAGTGACCCCAGGGAGCTTTTTAACCTTCTGGAAACCGGGAATATTCTGTTTCTAGAAGTTTCAGCTCTAGGGAGCCCCACTTGCTCAGGGTGGTGTAGCCAGCTGGGCTCAGTTTCCAGGATACAAAAACGAAGCAGCTAAACACTGAGTTCTCAAAAGGGAACCAGGCAGGGAGTGAAAGGGAGCCCGAGGCCTCCCGAGGTCTGCAACCCCAGCTCCCACCCCAGCATTTGCCTCTCCACGGTTCAGAGGGTCCACGGTGCCATCACCACCTCGCCCCCAACCCCACGGATGCATTTTCTTTGACCTTTATCTCTTCTTTAAAACCCAAAATGCTCCTGAAATTGTGGGAACCCTGATGCGCACACACTGGGGCTTGAGTTTGCTGCGGCAACATATTTTCAGAGACTGGATGGCTTCCCCCAAGTGTATCAACTTATCGTTCTGGAAGCTGGGACCCCCCTGGGGTCAGCAGGGTCGGCTCCTTCCGAGGGACCCGAGGGAAGGATCCATCCAGGCCTCTCTCCTCGGCTTGTGGACGGCCGTCTTCTCCCTGTGGCTCTTCACATCCTCTTTTCTCCGTGCGTCCCTGTGCCCAGATGTCCTTTTTATAAGGACAGCAGTCGTACTGAGTTAGGGCCCCTGCTCTCACGATCTCACCTTGACCTGATCACCTCTGTGAAGACGCCATCTCCAAATACGGTCTCCTTCCGGCGGACCAGGTGTTAGGGTTCCAAAATGTGAATTGTGAGGGGGAGGGGGGCGTGTTAACCCCCCATATGAAGCAGTTGCCTTCCTTTGGGACAGAAGCAAAACAAAGAGAGGCTTAAGGAGAAAGGCTGCTGATCAGAAAAGGCCCTGAAAGAAGGGATCGGTAGCCCCAGGGGCAGTGGGGAGGGGGACATACACTCGGTCTCAGTGCCTGGTGGTCCTTACCTGTCTTCACTTTGCCATTACATTTGCGACTACTTCCCTCTGCACCTGCCCCTCGGGTGACGCGGGCACACTGCTGCTCCACAGCTAAAGGAAGAGGACAGAATGGGGAGATGCGCACTGACCCCCCTGCTCCAAGTCCTCAGTCACCCTAACAACCTGCTCCCACGCTGAACGCCCCCCAGAGCCCAACGTGCGACATCCCCTTTGCTTCTGGGTTGCCCTTAAAATGCCTTCCAGTTGTGACCAGGGGGGCGGAGCCTGTCACCTTTCATACATTTTTTTCAATTCTTTTGGCAACAGGCTAACGCGAAGTCCAATACCAGTTCCGTCACTTACCACCTGTTTGGCCTGGAGCAAATTACTTAACCTCTCTGTGCCTGGGTGTCTTCATCTTCCGGGGAGATGATGGTGAGCCTCTGTGTTATTGTAATGATTCAGTAAGAGAGCATATGTAAAATGATGTGTGTGTGTGTGTAAGGCTGGGATTCCCCGCTGCTCTGAGACGCACAGTTCCTGCTCCTCTGTGTGTGTGTGATGGATGCCCGGGGCTCCCAGCACCTGCCCTGCACAGAGGAAGGTACTAGGAAATGTTCCCCTCTGAGTGCTGACTCTGAGTGAGCCCCCAACTTCTTGTCCCTGTGCCTAGAAGCCTGGGACCATCCCCACATCTGCACCCCATATTTTCCTTGAAGCCCCAAGTATTCTTTTTTTTTAAAAGATTCTATTTATTTATTTATTAAAGTGAGAACACAGGCAGTGGGGAGGGGCAGAGGGACAAGGAGAGGGAGAAGCAGACTCCCCCACTGAGCTCGGAGTCCAACGTGGGGCCTGGGATCGTGATCTGAGCTGAAGGCAGCTGCTTAACCGACTGAGCCAGCCACGTAGCCCAAGCCCCAAATATTGTTCTGAATATACCAATTCCTTGGATCACTTTAAGGGAAAAACCCTCTGTCCCTGCTCCGTGCTTGCTTTTGAAATCCAGCCCCCAGGTGAAAGAGTTAACAGAACTTCATTGCAGGAGGATTTCTCCATGATCTGGACACAGGTCCCAGGGCTCAGGATTTGGGGAGGTGGCGCAATTCTGTGGCAGTTTTGCTTGGGCCCTTGGCCGGCAGCCCACCGAGCTCCCAAAGCCCGATCGTTCAAAGCAATTTCAGATTTAATTAAGAACAAAAGAGCCGCGGCTGAGGCCTCCGCGGAGCCATCACCCCGCAGCTTGGAGAAGGTCAGGCAGATAAGTATCTTATCATGAAACAGAACGCTGGAAAAGGCTCCCATCACCTCACCTGTGAAAACAAGCCCCAATAACCAGCAGGGTGCAGAGGCTCAGAGTCTGGGCTCAGAAGGAGTCAGAGCCATGCCTGTGGGGGGCGAAGGGCAAAGGGAGCTATGAAAAGTGCCCTCCAGAGCGGCCTCAAAAGGATCACCTTTCTCCTGTCCCCGCAGACAGCAGGAGGACCCCACCTGCCTCTCCACCTCCCTCCGGCCCTCTAGGGCCCGAAGACCAGGCACCATGTCTCCCCTCCTGCTGGTGTGACTTAGGAACTGATGTCTGAGAAGGGCTTCCAGGACAAAAGCACAGAGAATACAAAGGGAAGAGAGAAGGAAGGAGACACAGACCAGGTGGTCCTCACCTCTGGATGGAGAGGCCCCAGCAGGGGGAAAGCGTGGGGAAAGATCAGCGCCTCGGCCGATAAGCCAGATTGTCGGGTTATTTCCAAGTGTGGGTCATGGGCTCCCACTTCAGAAGAGCCCTCAGTTCTGGGAGGCTTCTGATCAATACTGATTCCTGGGCTCCATCCAGACTTTGGAGAAGACCATCAAAAGGGGTCAGGAAATGGACATTTTAAAACATTCTTCTGATGATGTTGACCACGTGTTTTTGGAGGCGAGGGCAGCCTAGAACCAGGATTGGCGAACTATAGCCTGGCAGCCGAAGGTGGCCCACTGTCTGTTTTCATAAATAAAGTTTTATTGAGACCCAGCCACGCCCACTTGTTTATGTATTGTTTATGCCTATTTCTGCAATACAGCGGCAGGATTGAATGACTGTGACCCTCAAGAACCCTCCCCTTTTGGGACATGTTGACCAGCTTTGGGTCTAGAATAGTGACAACCTTAGCACTATGGTAGAATCACCTGGAAAGTTGCAAAAATTACTGATGTGACCCGCCCCTGATCAGTTAAGTCAGAATGGGGGTAGTGGGAGCCTCAGGCAGAGATAGATTTTTAGATTTTTAGGCTGCTAAGGTGCACGAAGTGGGGAGAAACCCCGTGGACTTACAGAGTGGGCAATGATTCAGAGTTAGTGCTCCCTCATCCCATGGCAAATGGCATCGACAAATACTTAAGGAGGATCTTCTAGGAGGAATAAGACCCCGGTTCTAAGAGGGGACTCCGTCATACCTGTGTTCTACGGTTTATAAGGCTTGTTTTGCAGTAAGTGAAACTCGGCAGTTTTCTCTCTTGGACACCAAGGCCTGCTCTGTCCTTGAGATGACATCCTTAAGTTCCTTCCAGTGGCTGCCCAGCACCGGCTGGCCCACGGACTGGTAGCCTCAGAGCCAGTTGGAGGAGCTACTAGCAATCCGGGCTCTGGATCCTGCCCAGGAACTATGAACCCAACTTCTTGGGGCCTGGGAAGAGTCTCCAGGTAGTTGCAGAAGCTTCTAGACTCGGGAACCCCTAGTAGAAGTCTCTTTGAGGAATGGGGGGGGAAGTTTTCATGTCAGCTATTTTGAAGGTGTTCTTCTATAGCCAATGACTTCAGAGTCATTTTTCCTGTTAATGATAAGAATTGGGAAGGGAGCTGACCTGGGTCCATTTCTTGGTTCCCGGTAGAAAGTCAGACCAGAAGGCCATGATCGCTTTTAATGGTGGCGTGCATGCGTGTACGTGTGTGCATGTGTGTGCTTGTGTGAATATGAGACTGTGCGAGTTGTTGAGCCTGTGTGAGCCTGGTGGTGAACCCACGTAGTTGTGGGTGAGTGTGTATGAAACATCCCTACACGAGAGATGGTTCTATCCCACGAGGAAGAGCTCGGGTTCTGCAGGGCGGGGCTGGACCGGGGTTGGTGGGGGAGGGAGACGCCAAAGTCACTCGTGCTCAGGGTCCCCTGCCTCCGCTGGGTCGTGGTCCCACTGCCAGCCTTCGGGTCCCTTCCGCCACTCCCCTGCCCTGTGCTGTCACTTCTCAAAGGCTGTTTCCTCATCCCAAAACTCAGGATCTTAGCAAATCCTTGCTGATAGAGTTTGGAGAGGAAAGACAAAGAAAACCTTGAGATAATGCTCTTAGGCGCACAGTTGAGAACGAGGAGGCCGACAACTGCTCATTTGTCCTGTTCATGAAATGTTTAGGGAGAACCTGCTCTGGGCAGGTTCTGCTCCAGGTCCTGGAAATAAAGCACTGCACATGGGGCGCCTAGGTGGGTTAAAGCTTCTGCCTTCGGCTCAAGTCATGATTCCAGGGTCCTGGGATCGAGCCCCGCGTCGGGCTCTCTGCTTGGCTGGGAGCCTGCTTCCTCCACTCTTCCCCCTCTCTCTGCCTGTCTCTCTGCCTACTTGTGATCTCTGTCTGTCAAATAAATAAATAAAATCTTAAAAAAAAATAAAGCATCACACAAAATAAAATGAACTCCTTGCCCTCACGGAATGTGAGTTCTAATGGCGATGGGAGGGGACGGAAGCACACACAGACAACTGACTAACGATACCGTGCCTTCAGATGGCTCTAAAAGCTGTAAAGAAGAGTGAGCAGGGCCGGGCATCACGTGAACACGGGCACGGACGTTGGTCATCGTTCCAGAAAGGATGCGGCAGACATATCACTGCTTCCCCAGCGTGGATGTCTCATCGGCTTGGCTCCAACATTCCCAAACTTCCTGGGACTCCAATATAGTTATTTGTGGTTCAAAATCAAGCATTCTATCGAGAAAGCTATGCGAAACAAAACAAACACACACACACAAATAAAGTAGAAATGTAAAAACAAAAACAAAAACAAAACCCCACACTTTTGCTGGAGGTTTGTTTGCCCTGGCTTCTCTGCCAAGAGGGAATATTTACCCACACGCACAACAAGGGGGCGGGGCCTTCCAGAATGCAGCCGAAGCCGGGCCCCTGTTGCCAAGGCTGACAGCTTCGGGGACGGCAGGGACCCCTAGCCTAGCCCTCCAGAACCCAAACCCTCATTTGCAGTGTGTAATCCTAGACGCACCGAAGACAGAGAACCAAGATTGTGGCAGCTTTGGCCAACCCCACTCCCAGGGGGAGTTTTGTAATGGAGGAAGAAGATTTTGAAATAGCTCTCTTCTGGCCAGTGAGAAATAAATCTCAGTTTCTGGTCAGAGGCTGAGACTAACTGGCTCTGGGAGTCACTCAGGAGAGAAATCCACCATCCTTCCCCTGCCGAGTCCCATCTGCACGCTGGGTCACCAGGGAAAGGACCATTTCTACACCCGAATCCAGCCGACTTTGAAAGGACCCTCCAGGAATCCAGAAGTCAGATGCTTGATGCTGGCCGTGATTTCCCAGCCATCACCCGTGTTGGCTCGTGCACGCTACAGCCCGCGTGCAAGTTTCGTCCCCAGAGTTCAACCCCACGCATCCCCTACCACACCTCCCACCTCCAGCACACGCTCACTCCCAGGAGCAGCCAGGAGCCCATTAGACAGTGTCAGTAAAAGTCCTTTTAAAAACTGCTGGAAACAGGGGCACCTGGGTGGCTCAGTCTGTGAAGCGTCTGCCTTCGGCTCAGGTCATGATTTTGGGGTCCTGGGATGGGGCCCCACATCGGGGTCTCTGCTCAGCGGGGGAGTCCGCTTCTCCCTGTCCTTCTGCCCCTCCCTATCCCCACTCGTACTCTCTTGTGCTCTCTCTGTCTCCAATAAATAAGTAAAATTAAAAAAAAAAAAACTGCTGGAAACAGATATAAAGTGAACTGTTGTTCTTACTCTCCGTTCAGATCAACAGGACTCTCTGCCCCAGGTGGGCACAGACACACCCCGCACCGGGCACCTAGCGTGTTGAAAACACTCAGAGGGCTGTTTGTTTGCATATATTGCCAGTTTCAGGGAAAGGACGGTGAAGAGATTCTGCCACACGGGCTGCATGCTAAAGACATTCTGGATTCCTCTGTCGATGGTCACCACACCCTTCCTCGGAGCTCAAGGGTCAAAAGGAGACAGACCATGGAGAGAAGTTATTCCCACTTGGATTTTAACATTGAAGCAAAGAAGACCCCTTAACATACATTTACTGAGCACTCACTGTCCCCAGATGCAAAAAATGCAAAACAAAGAAGTCATGTTCCCTTCTTTCTAGGAGTGCAGAGTCCATAAAGATAAGAGATCAACAAATGTATTTTAAAATGACAATAACATCCATCCTCCTTTCTCTGACCATTAAGGCCTTATGTGATCTGGTCCCTACCTACTTTTCGGAACATATGCCATACGACCTTTGCCTCATTCACTCCACTCTAGCTGGTCTTCTGGCCAATTCTTGAACGTGCTAAGAATGTTCCTACCTTAGGGACCTGGCATTTTCTATTCCCTCTGTCTGGAATATTCTTCCTGCAGACATGCCAATGGCTTGCCCCCACACTTCATTCAGTCTCTGCCCTCCTGTATCCCTCTGAGCAGGCTCCCCTGCCATTCTACTTGTGACAGCCCTGTGGTTTCTCCGTCTGTCCTCTTACCCTGCTTTATTTTTTCCTCAGTGTACCACTGTCTGACATGAGTGGTACAAAGGAATTTACCATCTGTCTCCCTCAGTGCAAGTAAACCTTGTAAGTGTACCAACTTTGCTTTTGTGTTCCCTGCTATATGCCTAATGCCTAACACACAACAGATATTTATTAAGCGAATAAATCAATGCTGTAATAAAATCAGAGTGCAACACAATCTGTCCAACCCAGTCCCAGGCTAGGATAAGATTACCTCACTTTCAGTGTCTCCCTTTCCTGGAAAGTCTCCCCTAAGCACAGTCCTAAGGATCAAATCGTATTTCCCTGATGACATCGATTGTAGGAGCTGGAGATGCGCTTCTCCAGAAAAAGAACTTTGCACCAATGTACAGTGAAATCTCAGAAAACTGTTCCAAATCATAAAAATACAACATGGTGTTTTTCTAAAATATTAGCTGCAGAGTTGCAGAAGACTCAGATGGGAATGCCCAGCAATAAAGCAAAACAAAGTCAGCATGGTGCCATGGAAGTGGGAGAAGGAACCAGAGTATCTTCTATCAGTCCCCCCTTTTATTCTCCAAAACAGTTGCTAAGACAGATTATAGGGACTCCAGCCATCTAGAGGCACAGTCTACAAAGTAAATTCCAAAACTTACTGAGAAAAGCTGGGAAATACAAAACAAAGTCAATGAGAGCATATTTCTCTACTGACACCAAAGTTTCAAAGCTTAGAGAAAGCATCGCCACCAGCCTGTGGCACGCGGCATGCAGACTGAGCCCTCCCCAGCAGTCTACTGCAGTAGCACGAGCCTCCTTTTTGGCTTGCCCCGCACTGGGTTCAAGACACATTGACACAGTGGCTGGCTTTTAAAAATTTGTTATAAAGATGATGTGACCAACTCAATCTTATCAGAGGAGAAAGAGTGATGATTCAAAATGCAGTAGGATATGAGGAAGTCAAGGAGACTCACCATGGAAAAGTTTAGGAAAAAAAAAAGATAGAAGCATATTTACTGAATCTGATAGAAAAGGGATGCTGTGAAGCCAGGTGGGACACGTGCAGCTGAGACCCATGAGTCCCCCGGCTTGCTCTGAGCCCAGTCCACACCAGCCACCACCACGAGGACCCCTCTGCGGGCGGTGGAACTTGTGTCAGAGGAAGAGTCATGGGAACTAACGTCTCACCGCCGCTCTGCCTCAAGGGCTACAGGACCCCGGTCAGAGAGCACGAAAAACCCCACAGCAGCCATAATAATAATAACCTGCCGCTTCGAGAGCCTCCTGGGTCAGCAGGACACTAAGCATCTCATATTCACGATTTCAGTTAATCTGCCAAGAGTTTAGGAGACCAAAAGTGGACTCCCCCTGCCTTCCAGACACGTTACACAGTTTCTCTATGGCTGCACCGCCCTGGGATTCAAACCTGGGCCTGACCGACCCTTCAGACAAAGAGACCCTCTGCCCACCTGCTCCTGGTCTACACAATGGCCTTCACCCTTTCTACCCTGCACCCCTCACAAGGCCCCCAAGGGACAAATGACATATCCTGTTGAAAGTGCCTCATAGGGGCGCCTGGGTGGCTCAGTCAGTGAAGTGTCTGCCTTCAGCTCAGGTCATGATCCCGGGGTCCTGGGATCGAGTCCCGCATTGGGCTCCCTGCTCAGCGGGAAGTCTGCTACTCCCTCTGCCCCTCCCCTGCTCTCTGTCCCTCTCTTTCTCTCAAATAAATACATAAATCCTTTAAAAAGGAAGAAAGTGTTGCATAAATGGGAGAGGGTGGTCTAGTTGTCCCTTCTTCAGATCCGCACAGCAGGCCTCTCCGGGCCGGTCCTCACGGTGACCAGAGAGATGGAGGTGAAGGCGCCTGGGGCATGCTGCCAGCAGACAGCGTAGAGAGAAGTAAGGTGAGTGGTACAAAGGGCTGGGCAGTGGGGGGAAGCAGTAGAGGCCAGGGCAAGTGACGGGGAGCTGGTGAGACGAAATTTTGCACAAAGTCAGTGGGGAGGGCTTCCCTGGGGAGAGAATGTTCGAGCACATGACACCCATCCCTGGGCTCTTCTAGAGGAAGATCACTCGGGGCTCCAGAATAGTACAGGCCAATAGCTGAAGCCCAGTGAGGGGAAGCGTGGGCATGAGATCGTGTGGGCACCCAGGGCCAAGAGGGACTTGGGACTGTCCTCCTGAGAGGCAGGACACGGCAGGGGTGCAGCAACCCTGGGGAACCTTGGAAGGGATGGCTCTGGCTGGTTACAGAAGCAGGCTCTTGCTCCCTTGGGGGCCAGCAGCTCCTGAGCTCCATGAGCCGTGCAGAAACAGCCCAGGCTGACTGCCCCAGGGCTCTGCCCTGGCTTTCGATTCCTCTCTTTAGCCCCCTTTGCAATCTGCACGTTAGCTGCTGAGCACAGGGACCAGGGAACGGGAAGTTTGCCCAGGTGCCTCCCACCAGCTTTCCCCCCACCTGTCCCTGCTTATTTGCATGAGATAACAGCAGTGGGTAATTCATTGCAACCGAACAACAGAAACCAGAGGATCAAGAGCAAGGGCATCCCAAAGCAGGAAATGATAAGGGTGAGAGGTAATATGTGAAAGCCTAAAGGGGACTGGGCTTCATCAGGGTTCAGACTAGACTTAACCAAATGTGATTCTCCACGTTCCTGCGAGCAACACCCAATGCAAAACTATTTGCATGCAGCCGCTGTGTATGGCGTCGGCTAACGCCGCAAGGGGACACCTAATTCAAAGGCACGGAATAATGGCTGGATCGGCTTCTCGCCACATGCATGAGCTCCCAGGCATGAGGTTCAGGCATGGCAGTAAGTGGGTCCGCACAGTTCTGGTGTCTCTCCTCGAGGTCAGTCTTCTGGAAGGGGTCTCTTTCCCAGGATAATAGCCAGCACTGTTGCTTTACTCTTGGGCTGCCCTTGGCCACAGAGGGACCAGATTCTAGGCTTCTTTCAATGCTGGACCCTCCGTGCGTGGTACCAAGAGGAATTGCATGGGGTAAGGAAGGCAGTGATTTCCGACAGAAGGTTCCTGTTCACCCGCAGAAGGAACCAACCCCGCGGACAGCTGGATAACAGATCTCCAGCCTCCATGGTCATGACACAGTACATTTCTGCTGTCTCAGCCACTGGATCTGGGGTTTGTATGGGCAGCCCAGGGAACAGGTGTACTCACCAACAGCTCACACTCCACATCAGGTCTCTGACGCTCATCATGTTTCTCTGGGGCCTTCCCTGACGCCCTGCAGAGGACACTCACGGAATGAAGCTGTGGACAGCTCCCGTATGGTGCTGAGAGGTGTTGGGCTCTCGGCTCCTGGTTCTCCACTGAGGGCTGGGAACACGCCCCCATCACTGCTCACTTTGTCCTAGGCACTGTGTAAAGACTAGTTCATTTCTTCCTGGTGTTGTTCTTTCCTCCACTTCACAGGCGAGGAAACAAGGACGTTCGTTGGTACGTGGTATTCATGACAGATGGCGGGGGAATCTGGAGCGTCTTGGCCAAAGAAGAGTCCTCCTGAGAAGGGCTCTCTGCTCGTAGCTGGTGGGCGATGGAGGTCCTGGAGCCGTGAGCTCTCCTGACCCAAGGAAACATATCCTGGAGGAGGAGGAGGTAGGCAGTCAGGCCAAAGTTCAAGCCTGGCTCTGCCCTCCCTCCGCTGCACCCCAAACAGCCATTTGATCTTGGGCACATGGGTTCCAGAGCTTTTTCCCCAAGGAGTGTATTAGCTGGAAAGTCCATGCGTCATGGGACATTCAGCATCCCTACAACCCAGCCACCTACTCATTGCAAACAACACCTTCCCAAATGGCCCCCCAAATCCTTCTACGGATTCCAAATATCCCTTAGGGGACAGCGTCCTACCTAGTGGAGGGCCACCCAATCACCTTCTACTGCTAGAATGAGAAAGAGACTATATTCTTTTGTCCAGGTCATGAGAGCCTAGGGATTCTCCATCTCCAGAGAGCGAGCTTTCGCAAGCTCGGCACCATTGACGCTGTGGACTGGATGGACGTCTCTCATGGGGGTCTGTCCTGTGTGCTGTGTATTTGGCTACATCTCTGGCTTCTACCCATCGCATGCCAGGAGCACCCCTCCCCCAAGCTGTGACCATCAAAAATGCCTCT
This sequence comes from Mellivora capensis, assembly GCA_004024625.1. Taxonomy (NCBI): domain Eukaryota; kingdom Metazoa; phylum Chordata; class Mammalia; order Carnivora; family Mustelidae; genus Mellivora; species Mellivora capensis. The sequence goes on along the minus strand of PISX010001938.1, from coordinate 154,245 downwards.
AGACATCCTCACATGTCCCCTCGGGCGCAAAATCGCTCCCAGTTGAGAACCACTGATACAGATCACTCAGTACGAGGATTGCAGTAGGGCTAGAAGGGTTATAACTATTATGGTGAAGACACCCAGCTTTCCTCCAATTCTGTTCAGTGACGGATCAATTCCATCAGATGATGAGATTGGCCCGCTAACCCCCGGTAGACCTGCCTTAGATGAGCAGCCTGCAGGCTTCCTCATCAATTCTGAAGACGGAGTATATTTATTGCCATTGTCCTCCTCTTGCCAATTTTAAGAGCCCTTAGCAGAAGCCCCGGCCTCCCCTCCGACCTCTCCCTCTCCATCAGCTGTCCGATGCTCCCCGGTTCCTCCCCCACTTGCCATTCCCTCTCCATGCTCTCCACCACCGCCCGAGGCGAAGTGCCCTGTATCCCTCCTCCGCACACCCTAGCAGGTTCTCCAGAAGGACCCTGGTCCTCTCCTCTTCCTCCTTCAACCCTTCCACCTCCTCCTGTCAAGACCACATTCCCCGGACACCACGCTAATGCTCCATATACCAAAATCAAGAACTTTCTCTGACTCTCAAACTCCCCTCTCTCATCTTTCACCTTCCCACACGGGCAGCCTTACTTCCCGCATCCCCCAAGGTGTGTCACCTGTCCCGTTGCCATGGTATCACACATCTTGCTACGTCGTCCCGAGTAGTACATGCGTCTCTCCCCACTCCTTTCCCCTTCTTCCCATCCTAGCACAAACTCAGCTCTCCCCAAAGCCTTGTTAATTTCCCCAAACCCCAATGACATTTCCCTTCATCAAACTCTATTACAGCTTTGGTCATTCCACAGCAGAACACTTACTCATTGTTTAAATCCAGCATTGCCCCCCCCCCTTTTTTTAAATCCTGGAATGATTAGATGAACAAAAATATTATTTCTATGGTATGAAGCTCAGTCACCCCCCACCCCACGCCATCCCACTGAAGACACCTGGCTTATTCTGTCCTTCAGATTTTTACTTAAATGTCACCTTCTTAGCACCACCTTCTCTGGCCATCATATTTAAAGTTGCAACTCCCTCCCAGGACTCCCAAGCAGCCCATCCCCCACCTGCTGGGACGTGGCAGCTAAAGAGATTGATGAGCTTTTGCTAAACGAGCTGCTGCTTTCACAGAGCTTCTGTGAGCCAACAGAGTTCCTTGGATATCAACTACATTCATGTCATTCCCTTATTTTGTTCACAGTTCAATATCAGATCTGTTCTCAGTATTTTATGATGACCCCCCATCAGTGTCCGTGACCTTGACTTTAATCTCAAAGGCAAGAGTCTCCCCTGGGTCTTTTTCATGGAACTTCTTACTCTAAAATAGTTTTTGATTCACAGAAAAGCTGTGGGGTTGATGTGGCAAGTTCCCATATATCCTACCCCATTTCCCCTATCATGAACACCTCCCATTACTATGGTTTATTGAACCAATATTGGTGCATCATTATTAAATGAAACCCATACATTTTTCAGATGCTCTTAGTCCTTCCTGATGTCCTTTTTCTGTGCCAATTTCTCAGCCAGGATACATCACACATAGTCACCATGTCTCCTCACGTGCTTCTTGATGTGACATTTTCAAGCTTCCCTTGTTTTTTGTGACCCTGGTAGTTTTGAGGAGCACTGCTCAGATATTTTGTAGACTCTCCCTCCAGTTTTATTTGTCTGATGTTTTTCTCCTGTAAGACCGGAGTTACGAGTTTGGGGAAAGAAGACCGTGGAGGTGAAGTGCCAGCCTCTCATCTCATCTCAAGGCTACATGCTCTGGACATGTTTTCTTGCTGTTTATTTTGACCTTGACCTCCTGGCTGAGGCAGCATTCATCAGAATTCTCCACTGCGAAGATCCCTCTCTCCCCTCCTTTCCTGACTGTGCTCTTCGGAGGGAAGTCACTAGGTCCTATCTCCTTGATGGTAGAGTATCTACATAAATACTTTGAAATTCTCCTGCACAGAGAAGGATCTCCCCTGATTATTTGTTTATTCGGTCATTTACTTACATCACTACGGGCTCATGGGTATTTATTTTCTACTTTGGTTTATAATCCAATAGCACGTTATTTTCTTGCTCAAACTGTTTCAGCTTTGGCCACTGAGAGCTTCTTCATTTTGGTTCCCGTGTTCCTTTGCCATAGCCCCAGCCTTGTATGCATGGGTGTTTTGGTTTTGGTTTGGTTTGGTTGTAGTTTGGGCATTCCCTTGCTTTTTGGCACTAAATGCCCTCCAGGCTCATTTTGGATATTTCCTGCCCTGGCCCTGGGATCAGCCATCTCTCCAAGGACCTTGGTTCTTCTTACTGGAGAAAAGGACCAGAAACAAAAGGTGTTCAGTGTGCTCATGGGAAGTGTGGCAATGTGAATTCTACATCCTCCAACAGACAGAACAAGGAGACATATGCATATACTGATCCTTGTTTTTACGCACACACATTTATAAATGTTTCTATACGTAACCATCTGTGTCCAAATTTAGCTAAACACGAGTTCAGACTGATGCTTCCAACTCTCATCCATTACCACACAGATCATTCTAGCGGAATCACCCACTCCGACAGTAAGAAGCTGGGCTCCTACCATCCATGGTCCATCTACTTTCCTGTTCGGTTTCGGTAACCATGTACAACAGTAGGAGAACGATTAACCCATGCCCCCTGGGGACCAACTTTAGGAACCAGAGTAGCATTATGTGTGTTTCCTTTGCTTTTAGTCTTAAACAGAGGCATTTCCGAAGTCACATTAACCCTTCCATGAGAAGGTTGCATGTATTTCCGACACAGTTTCTTCTATTACATTTTGCAACCCATCCTAGAATCCTCCAACCTCCCAAATAATTCTTTTTAATTTAAGATTAATTAATTAATTAATTTCAGAGAGAGAGAGAGACAGAGAATGAGCACAGTTGGGGGAGAGATAGAGGGAAGGAACCTCAAGCAGACTCCCCACTGAGCACAGAGGTGGACATAAGGCTTGATCCCTGACCCATGAGATTCTGACCTGAGCCAAAATCACAAGTCAGACACCCAACCAACTGAGCCACCCAGCACCCCCCAGAAAATTTTTTTCAATTGTGTGCATTATGGTTTGCTTTCTGGGCTGTAAAGTTCTATGGGTTTTGGCAAATGCCCAGAGCCATGTGTACACCATTACCGAATCTAACACAAAATTCCCCCATACTTTGCCTATTCAACTGTCCTCCTGAATCTCTGGCAATCACTGATTTTTTTTTTTCCTCTGTTTTTGCTATCTGTATTTTTGCCTTTTCCACAATATCATAGAAATGGAATCATGTGGCATGTAGCCTTTTTAGACTGGTTCCTTTCGCTTAGCAATTCGCATGTAAGATCCACCATGCTTTTGTGTGGCCTGATAGTTAATTCCTTTTTGCCACTGATCAAGGTGGGTACCTACCCAGTCTTCTTGACCCATTTCACCTATTGGAGTACATCATAGCTGCTCCCAGTTTTTGGTGATTGTGAATAAAGCTATTATAAACATTTGTGTGCAGGGCCCAGGTTTTCAAATCAGCCAGGTAAATATCCAGGAGCACGCTTGTTGGATTGCATGGTCAAACTTTGTTTAGCTCTGTAAGACCTTCTCTGTTTGTTTGGGGGTTTTATTTATTTAGTCTGGTTGGTTGTTTTTAGGAAGGCTCCGTCCTGAGATATCCATGGACAAACACTTGATAAATAACATCTTATGTATCAAGGATCTAACAGTCAGCTGCTTCTAGACTCCGTTCCTGGGAGAGCAGGTTTATTGAGGCTGAAGGAAAGGATGTCCGGGGTATAACCCCCTTCATTGCCAGAAACAAGGAGTCAGGATGCCTCAACATCAAATCTGCCCATGGGGTCATTCACCATGTCTTCTTCTGCAGCTCAATTCCTTTCAACTCAGCCATGCCTTGTGGTTTCTGAGATAACATATGTGAAAGGAATATTAATCACTATTAACTGCCAAATCATCAGTTAATGTTAAATTGTGTGGCCCAACTGAAAACCTTATTGTCTCCATTTGATTATTTACTATATCCTCACTCCCTAGGCAGCTGTTTTCCCAAATCCAAACACTCTTGCTGCCACACCCCAAAGTGAGGAGAAGCCCATTTTTTCCAGAGGGGGAAAAAGTAGTGTTAAAGAGCCTGAGCTCATTTACAAAATATCAGAACTTTCCAGCAGGATCTGGCTCCGCTACCATGCACTGGAGGACAAAAGATCCTGTCCTCCTTCTTTTCCAGTGTGTCGTGGGACGGAGGGGACCTGGGATGTGTCTGGATTGTCCTCCCCAGATTTATCCTAGAGCTGTGCATTCAAATCCCCTAGATGTTAAAACTCAGTCTGCTAGGACCTATCCCCACAGTATCTTATGCAGTAGGTCTGGGTTCCGTAGAACTTTCTAACAAGTTCCCAGGTGATGAGATGCTGTTGGTCCTGGACACGTCTTGAAGAACCACTTCCCCCCAGAGGATTATCTTTCATGTAATCAATGCACCCAAGCCGTCACTAGGACTTGCCTCACTGCTCAGATGGAAGACAGAGTTGGATGGGAGAACTGGGGAAGGCTGGGCTGAGCACAGGGCAGGAGGGCCTAGAAGTCTGGCACATTGACGTGGGCACACGAGTCCCCCTGCTACTCTGGAGATGGCTTCCTACTGTGGAAATATCGGCTTTGGGAACAGAAATGGACTATGGTGGCCAAAACACCTTCGTCGTAAAAGGGAAGGAAGTGAAGTTGGTGGGTGGAAACAACTCACACAGCCAACCAGGGCAGAGCCACAATGACCTCAATTTTCTGGCTCTTTCTATAGTAGTAGAGCTACTTCTCCTTGCTCGAGGCAGCACAGGTGACTTCTGTGCTCAGAGGTGAGGAGGCCAGAAGCAAGCCCGTTCCTGAGATGATGACGCTTAAACTGTTATCGCAACAGGAAGTGAACAAAACACAACTTCTCCCTCCGTCCGCCACTTCCACAGACACACGAGCACACAGGGGTTCACGAGGCTCAGCACTCCAAAGAGACAGAGGGTGGGAAGTGGCCAAGAGGGAATATGAGGGATCATTGTTTCTCAGAGCAATAACTCGTGTTGGACCACACAGGATAAAGAACTCCAAGCTTCTAGAAGATGAGACTACTAAAATTCCCAGTTGAAAAACCAAAGATACCTTCAGCCCCTCCCTCCAAATAAGAGAACTCTGGCCTTCCTGTTCTTGTGACCCTGGACATCACTCACCGGAGTAATTCACCGTACTTGTGGAAGATGAGTAACTTCTCATCACCGTGTCTGGAACCCAGATCTCAAAGCATCTCTAAAAGGAGAGGTGAGGGATGGGCAAAGTAAGGGGACTGGGGGAGGAAGGAATTTGACTGCTTTTCCTTAAATTTAAAATATTATTAGATGATTTCCTTGAATTTCTAACAAGCAGGTTGAAGTTTAATTACAAGATCTCTAACAGAGTCAGAATTCAAATGGCCCAGGAGTCCACAGACAATTGCCACGGCCTGATGGGTTTCAGATTTGTTCTTGGCGAAGACAAAGCTCCCATTGATTGGTGGGGAGCCCAGGGAGAGGAGAGCTCAGGGAGGGTTTTCATTACCCTGATCCCTATCCCCATGGCCAGGGGAGGCTGAAGAAGGAAGAAAGCCTGACTGGTCCATGGGCTCCTGAGGACGACGGTTCGCAACGTGGTACATACCTTTGTATGTACAAAGACAGGCTCTTTGGGGCCTGTCTGGACCAGGGTGGGCACAGAAGACAAAGATAAGAAAAGAAAGAACCAAGCCCAGTGATGCAAGCTCATGAATTCTACAAAAATAAAAAAGCACAAGCTTCAGAGAAATGACTGGGCTCTTGGTAGCAAACAACCCTGCCGTGATTTGTGTGAGAGAGGAGAGGTCTCGCCGAGGTCCTCTGGGACATTTGGTTCACACGTCACTCATTTTGTTGATGCACAATGTGCAAAACCCTTCAGCCAGAACTCTGCATTTAATCCCTTCTCTCAGAGGCTGTGTAGTCAAGTGGCCATGGAACCAGGGTTTGGGGTGAGGATTTCAGTTCTGCTTGGGATAATTAGTAATAAATTACGCCCAAGTCCCCTGGTCTCCTGGGGCTTTTGTGAGCATTCAAGTGCAACCATATGTAATTGTCAGCAGCGGAGAATCTGCAGCTACTGGTCATCTGGTCCCTCATACCTTGAAAGAAGAGGCTCGGAACAACATGGCGACTTCCATTAGCCTTTGACCACTCTTGGGATCATCCGCCACTGAAGGACCTTCAGCCGATTGCTTTCTTGCTCAAGTTTCAACATTTCCAGTTTCTTCTCCAGAACAGCTGGTCCCAATCTACGAAATAACCCCTTTGCACACTTGAAGACCATTATTAAGATTCCCCTTGGCCATAAACATATGAAGAAGTGTTTAACAGATGAAAAAAAAAATGTTTAACCTCACTGGTAATCAAAGAAATCCAAATCAAAACAACAAAATGCAATCTTTGCCTATCAATTTGGTAACTTTTTTTAATGATAGTACTCCATGCTGGTGAGAGTAGGGTAAGGTGGCAATTTCGTACATTGCTGGTGGGAACATAAATTGGTACAGTCTTTCTGGAAAGCAATTTGGCAATATGTTATCAAGACCCTGAAAATTGTCCTTACCCTTTTACCCAGTAATTTCACTTCTGGGAATCTATCTCAAGGAAATAATCAAAGAATCGGACACAGATTTCTGCTCCGTGGGATTTGTTCTAGCACATGGTATTTTGATTTGTGAATAAGTAAAACCACCCAGAAGTTCAGGGATGCTGTGACACATATTAACAAGTTATTAAAAGTCATGTTAACGAGGAATATTCAAGGACATGCAGAGTGGTCGCTATAAAATGGGCAACACAACCACACACAACAGGATACAAAACGAAAACAGTAGGATTTTAATTATATAATGACATGTATTCATACTTTTCTATGTGCATAGGGAAAGGTTAGATGCAAACAGCAAAATATTAACTGTTCTTATTAGAGGGTGATAGAATTATGGGTGCCTTTTTATTTTCTTCTTCATAATTTTATAGCTAAAAAAACTGTTTAAGAGCTCATGTGCCCTTATATGTTTCTAGGTAGCTCAGCATGGTCCCTGCCCTCCCACAGCACATTCTAGGACCTAAACAATGGGCGGTCAAGGGTTGCAGAGATTTTCTGGAAAGGGCCTGATAGCAAATGCACCAAACTCTACGGATCATACAGTGTCTGTTGCACCTACTCGACCCCGCTGTTGTTGGGAGAAGCATTCGTGAACAATCCGTCAACAAGTAGACACGGCTGTGTTCTAATAAATCTTTATTTACAAAATGAGGCAGCAAGTTCCTTTTAGCCCACCACCTTAGTTTGCTGACCCCTGGTCTAGATGATCTGAATTTCTCCCAGCCTCTAAATAAATTAATTAATTAAATAAAATAAAAATCTATCATTTCAAGCAAATACACTTGGAGAGACTTCCAGAAGGATCGGAGGAGGCAAAGTTCTTCCCCATTCTCCTGATGAGTCAATCCATCTGAAACCTTTGTTCAGAAGCAGCCAGCCAAGGGTACTCTTCACAGGCCTGGATGATTCACCCCTGCGAAGTGTTCCCTCCTTCCCCGTCCTCAGCACCCCTTCCAAGTGGGCTGCTCTGCACCACACACTTCAGCCCTTCCTGCAGACCGTGGGGTAGGGAATGAAGAAAGCCAGAAATCAAAGTGATGACAGCCGAGGGGCTGCAGACTTGGCACAGCTGAGAGCTGGTTTGAGATTTCCACTCTCTGCCATCCACGCGGCTGCAGAGGCGCCCAGAGTCCTCTGTCTGTTGTTGTGTTCTCTTCTGGTCACTGTCTTGGAAAGTTGACCGTACATTAGCTAGGTCCCAAGCAATGTTCAAAGGGGTGCAAAGAGATGTGGTCTTTTTTGGGGGGAGGGGGTTGCTCGGTTTTGTAGACAGACAAACCAAGCCCTAGGTGAGAGCACACGATGCACTTGTAGGAACACTTGTGTATGATATGAAGCTTTGCAATGTCCCTTCTTGGGACTGGAATCCTTCCCACTCACCTTGGCATAGACACAGGTCATTGCAGTCCAAGCGGTCTTTCCCCCTACTCCCACCTCTCTCTCCCCGCCCCACCTCCTGGTGTGTGTTTGCAATGGGGACACTGGACCTAAACCATCATGGACGCTGGACGCTTGTCCAGGAAGCAGGAATGGCATCTGAGAGCAGTGTGCCCATCAGACCCAGTGACAGGACAGGAGGTTATAAAATCAAAGTGACGTTCTGGGGCTCTTGATTACCTTGTCCCTTTTCCCTAGTCAAATGTCACCAAATCGAATGTCAAGTTGCACACCACCAAGTGAGAACGGCCCAAGTGGAAAGAAAAAAACAGTCATCGGTAGTTTCTCCCAAAGTACCCTTCTGGCTCTTGGGTTTGATTCCCCTGACCCGGCTTGGACTGACTGCCGTATTTTCTCCTAACTCTAAGTCCAGGCGGTGAGGCCAGGAGACAGGCACTGCTGTAGGCCAGCTTTCCATTAAGAACCCACTATCCTGGCAATTACACGGTGATAGGGAAGAGAGAACAAGGAGATTTTGCATTAAAAAAAAAAAAAAAATTGGAAACCCCAGGAGCTTATTTTGCTCATGAAATGCCTGTCACACCCTCGCTAAGACAGAAAATATTCACACCAAACCCTCACACTCTGCATTAGGCTGACCGCCTAGGACTTATTTTCCTGTTCAAAACTGTCATGCAGGTCCCGCTCTGATCTGCCCGGGATAGAGGCATTTGATACTGTTTCGTCAGGACAAGGGCGTGTTGAAGGCCCATTGTGAGTTGCACTGTTGCACACCAGGCCCTCTTTTTTTTATTAAATCTTATTCAACAAACAAATATTGGGAGTAGTAGGGTGTATTGAAAGCCCACGGGATTAGAAGTAATCCATGCAGCCTGCTTTTTACACATTTTTTGCCACAGAAGACAGGCCCCAGTTTGAAATACAGTTCCATTACTTCCCAGCTGTGTGAATTACTTAATCTCCCCAGCCTTATCTTTCCTCTATTTGAAGAATTAAAAAAAAAAAAAAAGGGAACAGTGTGGGGGTGGGAAGCACAATAATATCCCTCAGGCCGAGTTGCAAAGTCGGAGCAAGAGACTGCATGTGAAGGCCCAGGGTAGGACAGAACGTTTTATTCCCTCTTCCTTTCTTTAAGCAAGGAATGGTGCTAACAACTCGGAGAGAGGCAGGGAGGTTGGCACCTGACCCTGCCACCCCCTCCAAAGTGTTGGATCTTTAGGGAGCAAGATTTATGGGCACAGATCATTTGAAACGTGGGATATGCCAGGAAGGGCTGTGTAATGTGCTGTTGGAACAGAGAAGAGGGAGAGGGTCATTCTAGCCAGTAGTGTCAGTGAAGGCTTCTGGAGGGGGGAGAGGGGGGTGCATGACATTTCAGTCATGCCTTGAGGGACAGGGATGGAGATGCCAGACAGACTTCTGGGCTGGGGACCTGTCAGAGCACAGGCTAGAGACAGAAAGGGACAAAGCATTTCAGGCAATGATGAGGCATTCAGGTGGACTGCTCGGTCAGGGGCACGAGAGCCCAGGAAGAAGGCTAGACTAACATTGCCCAGCAGGCCAGATCACAAGGGACCCACGAGCACTGTGCTGAGACCACGTGTTACTGGGGGCCGTGAGATTTCAAACCCAGGAAATGGCATCATCAGAACGTCATGCTGACGGTGTGAACCTGTATTTCTGTCTGCCCAGGACAGTCTGGCCATGAAATTATTGCATAGATCTCCCTTTCCCTCACAAAGCATTTGCGTTTGGACGACGAATCACAGAGCCACCCGAATTTTTCACCTTGCTATCAAGGGGAGAAAGACACCGGGACAGAAAGAGGCTAGCTCCGGACAGATCCCTCTGAAGGCCACTTCGAGTATCCAGGTAGGAAATGAGAGTCTCCAAAGGCAGAGAACCAGTGGGAACAGAAAGAAAATGGCAGAGCAACGGCCGCCTCTGAAGGTAGGTCAACAAGACCTATGCGCTGGGAGAGGAGAGAAGGAGGGAGCACGGGCACTGGCGGCTTTTTTCAGCTTCAGGGGAGTTGAGTCATGGGGGTGAGCCAGGCAATCTGCGGAAAAGAATGTGCAAGAAGCTGGAAGTACAAATCCGGAGCACGGGAGAGGTCCGAGCTGGAGACGCAGATCTGGCTGACTCGTGGGTAAAATGGTGGAAGAGGGAGTAGGGGGGGGTCACCCAGGAAGAGGACAAACAAGATGACACTGGGGCTCCCTGGCAGATGATCATGAGTCATGAGCAAAAGAGATGAGGAACCAGGGAGAAGCAGAATCATGGATGCCCGGGGAGAAGAGAGCTTGGGGAATGGCCGTTCGCCTCCACAGAGCCCTACGCTCCCGAAAGGACTGAGCAGGCCCTCGGAGGGCCCTCGGGAAGACCTTGGAAAGCTCCATTTCGCCGGAGCCGTGGGGGCGGGAGGCAAATCGCAGGGAGCTGAGGGGGCGTGGGAGGCCAGGAAGTGGTGTTGACAAGCATAGACGATTCCTTGGGTAGATCTGCTAGTGAAAGGAGGGAGAGAGATGGGGCTGTGGTTGGGAGCCGTCAAGAAAAGGCCAGCCCTGGGGGGAGCTAAATGGATCCAAGAGGACAGGGAAGGTTTCATTAGGATTTCAATAGGAGCAGATGGTTCCTGCTCCAGTGGAGAAGCCATAGACACGAGACAGGACGGAGGAAGTATGGCTGTGACATGAGGTGGGGGCTCTTAGGTTGAAGGAGTGAATGGGGATGATGGTGGTGGTCACAGCAGAGGTGGCCCTCACTTGTCACAATTCGCGACACTTAATAGCGACCATTGTTGACACGCAAGTTCCGCGCACTCATTGAAACCTCGCCACCACCCATTTTACAGGTGGGGAAATTGAGGCTGAGGGAGGCGAAGTCAACGGGCCGTGAGCAGCTGTGGAAGTGGCAGAGCCTCGACCGAGACCCAGATCCTTGCTGACGGCACAGCGGGACTCGCGGGCCGCCCGCAGGCTGTCCATGTAGACCAGAGGCTTCATCGTCTCCATCGAGCCGGAGGTGAAGTCATCCACTGTGAATGATGGGGGTGGATTCAGAGGCCCGAGGAGGGAGGAGAAGAGTTGAAACAGCTGCTGTGAAGAATGCAGCGGGGATGGGCCCAGGGAGAGAGGGCACTACGGACTGCTTCCCAGAGGTGCTGATAGCTTCCAGGAGATTCTGTCTTGTTCTTATCGCCCTCACTCCCAGCCCCATTTCCTGCCCAGAACTTGCCCCCACGAGCTCCTCATTTCTTTTGTTGTCCTCTCTCCACTCATCCTTCCCTCCAGGGAGATAAGGGTCACGTGGGCCAAGAAGAACCGGGTCAAAGATCCTTCCCACCACTGGGTGGCTTGTTGGTGATGAGCTGCAGGGAATGGGGCCGCGGAGGCCATCCTGAGCTCGGAAAGGTTTAAGGAAGCGGTGCATTCAGCCGGCAGAAATGATTGCGGATGGAATGGCTGGGAGCCTCGGTCCAGCTGCCCGGGCCCCACCCGTAGAGGGAGAGAGCGGAGTCAAAGAACATCAGCCAGGTAAGCTGGCCATCACCTCCTTCTACTCCAGCAACAGGCCCGTCCGTCCCTGGAGGCCTCTTTCCACGGAAGGGGCACCATGTTAGTTAGCAGTCAATGAAGAGGCCTCCTGGGAGTCCAGAGCTTAAACGGTTACCTCCGAGGCACTGGTTTGAGCACTTGGAGACCAGTAACTGGCCGAAGCTGGCCCTCCCTCTTTGGGAGGACTCCACTGAACTATTAACTAAAGGTGTTGGCCCCAGGGACAGGCCTGAAGACACAGGGTTATTGCTTGCTGGACGTGACCCACCAGCTCAAACACAACTATTAAGCCATTGGTGGAATTAATAAAATCCATTCGGGCCCAGAGTCTAGAAGAAGCTGGGCTCAATTCAAATTTCCATAAAAGCGGCTAACAGGACCGGGGAATTGGCATTGAATTCTAGAAGCGTGCTGGCCTCCTGCCTCCCAAACGTCATTTTCAACACACTGGGACTCGGGATAGACAAATCTGTGGGCTGGAAGATTCCAGAAGCTTTTATTAGAATCTTCTCAGGGCTGTCGTTTCCACGGGGCTAGAAACTCCCTTGCAGGCGGGTCACCATCGTGGAGTCTTTGAAAACAGAGAAAAAGCACAGGGAAAATGACCCGCAGCTCCCGTGCAGACTAAAAGGGAGTTCTTGGAGGGGATACAAGCAAGTGGTGTTCTGGTTTATATTCAAACGAGGGAGAGGGGCAATGGCTGAATGTTCGTGTCTTCAGAGTCCATGGACAGATGATGGAGAAGCAGCGATCCCTGTGTGTGCGCGCGCGTGCACCGCAAGCTGGGGGAGAGGGGCCTACCATCATGCAGCCCAAGGTAAAATAAAGCCGGTGCCTCCCTGCAGCCCCGGGTTAAACTGGGTTCCCCTCCCACAGGCAGGAGAGTCTCCTGAAACCCAGGCCACGTCCCCAGTGCTCCTGCTGATTACCATCTTTCCCTTAAGTCGCCCTGAAAAGCAGCTCAGGGGCAACAAACCCCTCCCTCTCGTACCCGTTCCAACATTTCTCTAATTAATGCAGGAGAAAATTAATTACGGAGGGATTTTCAAGACCTCGGCATCTAATGGCCAGCCCAGCCCCCTCCCCCGCCCCCTCCCCCACCCCACCTCCCTGGGGCCGACTACGGCCCCCATTGGCTGTGCTGCGCTCCCCCTTCCCCAGCTCCGTGGGCACAATACCGAAGGCTAATTAGGCCGGGAAGGAGTTTCTTGGCAAAGGGGGCTGAGCGCTAGGTCAGTACCTTGAACAACCCAGAAGAAAAACAAAACAGCATTAAAAGAAAAAAAGAAAGAAAGAAAGAAAGAAAAAAAACACCCTGCTAATCCCAAATGCATTTCCGCCAAATATTCTCCTTTTCAAGTGTTTTCTTCCTGGTAAACAAAATGCTGTCGCTGGCTGGGCAAATTTTAGGACACGGTTGCTTAGTAATATTGGGGAAAACACCATGTCCTCACCTCAGCCCCATTTGTTTCTCTTCTGTCTTGCTCACTTCACTGAGAGGCCCTGACATTCCCACATCACGAGGGTTTGCCTGTTTTGTAAAGAAGAGCTGGCTTTTCTTTTCTTCTTTCTCTTTTCCCCTTCCTTCCTTCCTTCCTTCCTTCCTCCCTCCCTCCCTCCCTCCCTCTCTCTTTCTCTCGTTCATTCACTCTTGTCTAAGCGCTCCCCAAAGCCAAGCTAGGAACACAGTTCGGGTCCTGTAGACCAGTGCCATCCAGTAGGACGGTCCAGTATGGCAGCCGCTAGCCACTCATGGCTCATGGCTCGGAGCACCAGGGCTCCTGTCAAAACCCCTGTGGGTTGAGCTGGTAGAGCCACCGACAGGGTGGCCGTAGAGTGTGGTGGCTCTGTGACGGTAATGTGACCAAGGGTGGTTTAGCGTAAGGATCACACAGGCTTCCCCTGGATGCGGTCCCATCTTCTCTCTGTGCGTCTTTGTGTGTCACTTAACTCTTCTGTACTCTTGTCGACAGCCACGCAAGCACACCTCAAGGTCGTGTCTCAGGTCCTATAACGGACGCCAAGTCCCCAGCACATGTGCGAGGCCCCCAGTGAGCCCTTCCACCAGAGCGTGGCGAGGACAGCTGGCATGGCCCATGCTGCAGTCCGGCTCTCCTTGGTTTGCTTTTCTGCTCCCAGAATTCTGTGCTGTTTCCCAGCGCCGCGCTTTCCCCTCTGCTGGCAACGTCCTGCCTCCCTGCTCCTCGGTCTGGGCCTCATGGCTTCCTATTTAATCCAAGAGATCCTAAAGGCTCAGCTCGAGAACTGGGAAGCTGTTTCTTTTCCTCTCTAGTGCCCCTTATTCTCTCTAACCACCCCCCAACGCATGCACGTGCATTCACACATGCACACATGCACACACCCACCCCAGAGCTGGGCCGGAGAACTTTCTGCAACCTTGTCTCTGTGAACATCAGCTTCTCTGCGTTGGTCTCTGAACGATCTTTCTTTTTCTTTTTCTTTCTTTTTTTTTTTTTTTTTAAGATTTTATGTATTTATTTATTTGAGAGAGAGCATGAGAGGGGAGAAGGTCAGAAGGAGAAGCAGGCTCCCCGTGGAGCTGGGAGCCCGATGTGGGACTCGATCCCGGGTCTCCAGGATCATGACCTGAGCCGAAGGCAGTTGCTTAACCAGCTGAGCCACCCAGGCGCCCCTCTGTACGATCTTTTTATCAACTTACCATCCCGGTTACAGAGCGAACCCTGAGGACACAGTCCATGTTTGACCTCGTTCGGCTTTTCAGTGGTGTCCCCAACAACCAGGATGGCCTCCAGCACCCAGAGACTTCTCCCTTAACATTTGTCATCTGTGAGACAGCAGTTCTGCATCACGGTTTACCCCCTGCATCCGGGGTCAGCAAATTACAGCCCACAGGCCCCCTCCAGCCTGCCACCTGCTTTCCTATGGCCCTCCAGATAAGAAGGTTTTTGGTTTGGGTTCGGTTTTGTTTTGGTTTTTAAATGTTTGGAGGATTAGATTTTAAGTAGTTATGTAAGTGCCTACATAATGGGACTGACTTTGCCTCTTGACCTGCAAGGCCTAAAATAGTCCCTTTCTGGCCCTTAAAAAAAAAAGTTTGCCAACCTCTTGTCTAGATCCCAAGAAGAGCCGCTGATGGGGCTCAGGGTAGCCGGCAGTCAGAGAGAGGGCCAAAGGGTGCTTGGGGAAGGGTGCTGAGAAAGGAACCCAGAGATCACAGCTGGGCCATTTCCAACGGAGCTGACCCCGGAGCGCACGAGCTAGTCCCCAGGGACGCAGCCGGTGGCACTGCCCGAACAGGGCACGTTCTTGTCTTTCTCAAGCCACCGGCCTTGCCCCACGGCCAACCCCTCAGGGAGTGGGGGCTGGAGGGACACATGACGTGGACCTCTTCTGAGAAGGTTCTGACATGCCCACACTCAACCACGGCGAATCCAAGAGGGGCTTTCTGGCGTCGGGATGGTGGTTTGGCTACGTGAGGAGGCTGTTTCTATTTAAAGTCAAGCCCCCAAACATGTCTTTAACAGCCGTGGGGAGGTCGTTCAGAGCCGCACGCACGGAGGCTTGGAAGCAGTCACCCCGCACACAGGAAGCCATCTGTTCCTCCCCGTCCTGCTGAGACAGGAGCGGAGGTTTCCAAGAGCCAAAGCAAAGATCGCCCAGGCCCGGATGCCACCGTATCAAGGTGAGCAACACCTTGTTCCGTCTCCTTCCCACGTCCCTTCCTGCCTTCCATACACCCTCGGTGTCGCCCGGCACCCCGCTCGGAAATAATTGGCCAAACGTCGGCGTCTGGAAGGACGTCAAGGCTCACTCACACGCGTTCCCCTGCTTGGTTCCCTCGTCCCAGCGGGGAGGGGCCGAGCGCGCCAGACCTGCTAAATATTTCCCGGCTGGAGAGTCGGCTTTGCTTCTGTTGCTGCTTGGCACCAGAGAGACAGGAAGCTATTTAGATATATTATCTTCCTTTTCAGGAAGTTTAGAGGAACTTTTCTATTGCAGTTCACACAAACATCCAGCTAATGGTCATTTAGTCATGCCGGCTCATTAAGTCACCAGGGAAGAATGCACAGCCTGGTTCGACGACACTCCAGCTTCTCCACTCGCTGCCCTAGATCCAAGGCTGAGGAAGGGCTGGAAGGGCACAAACCAGGACCGGGAGCTCCGCCGGAAGGCCATGAGGGCCCAACACAAAGTGATTTCCACTTCTCAGGGTTGCCTCTGGTTTTACAGAGTAATTGAAATGGGAGTAAGAAGACGGGGGTCTCCGTGAAGAGCTTCTGGCCAGATGATGCTGCATTTTAAGGGAGATCAAAGAGAACTCTTGGCAGGAGGTAGTGAGAATGTGGTTATGAAAAATGTGATATGGATCCACAGACTAGAGTTCAGGGCATGGAGAGGATTCAACAGCTGGGAAAGGAGATTGCTGCAGACCATCGTGGCTAACTATGATCGATCTGTTATTAGGCTCTGGACATAAGTGTTTTACGTGCATTGACTCATATGAGGCTCAAATGACTCAAGGAGGTAGGCATTATGAGAACGTTGGCCCAGAAAGACAAATATTTCACTTAAGCTCACTCAAAGGGTGAGTGGCCGGGCTGGGATACGGATCTGGCCTGCACTAGCCAATGGGACTTTCTGCAAGGGTTATTGTGTCCCATATCATTGCTTTCCAATATGGAAGCCACTAGCTACACGTGTCTCCTGGGCCCTTGAGGGTAGTGTGACTAAGGACCCGAAGCCTTCATTTTACTTAATTTTAATATATTTAAATTCAGGTAGTCACATGTGGCTAGTGGCTACCATATTGGACTCCCCCATTCTAAGCAATCTGGCACCAGAATCCACACTCTTCAACATTAGACTGTCTTGCCTTGTAAATCAATTGAGAGCATTTGGAACTATTTATTAGGATATTTTTCAATATTTTCAAGGATAACAACATAGAAGAAATTGGGTTAAATGGAAATGCAAGAGAGAAAAGTTTGCTTAAGTTAAAAAGTAGACATCTGTTGAGATCCGGTGTTTGGCAAAACACCCATTGAGGGAGTAAGGTGAAACACGGGCACGGTTTGTCAAGAGAGGAGGTGGCTTCCTCTTGCTTAAGCAGTAAACTGTATCAAGCTCCTATAAAGTGACCTTATTAAGTCCCTGCTCTCTCTAGAGCCATATGGTCTGGGTGGGGAACCAAGTCAAATCCATCCAACAAAGAAAGGATACAGAATGCAGGGTCCGTTCGTCCTGTT
Organism: Mellivora capensis; assembly: GCA_004024625.1. NCBI lineage: Eukaryota > Metazoa > Chordata > Mammalia > Carnivora > Mustelidae > Mellivora > Mellivora capensis. The sequence continues at coordinate 137,335 of PISX010001938.1, read as the reverse complement.
GGAATTCAGGTTAGAGGTTTATGCGCAAAAACAGGAATGATCATGGAAGCCTTCATGGAGGAGACGGTATTTTAACTGAAAGTTTGAAGGATGGATTGGATTAGCACAGTGGGAAGTTGGAAAGGATGAAGGCAATGACAGACTTGGAAGGAAAAACAAACTGTTCTTGACAGATCTCTTGGAGACTGACATTTAGGGATTAATCAAAAGTGACTCCAAAGTTTCTAGCTTGGACAAAAATAGTGGTTCTGGGGGCAGACATGGGAATTTTAAGGGGTGGTAGGAGACGGTTTGGGGAAATTATGACTTTGGTTTTGGCCATGTGGATTCCGTGGCCACAGCTTGTGTCAATCTCAGATTAATACTCACTTTTCAAGAGCCATTAAATGTCCAATTAAATGGGAGGAGGGTGGTTCGGAAGGCTGCCCAAGATCGCCTCCATCCTGGTACTCGGTGACTTTGCTTTCCCCTCTGAGGCTGAGAAATGAGGCCACGGCAGAACGGAAGGGAAGCCACAGGCCTCCAGAGACGCGCACGTCACCACACCACTGGGGACAAATGCATACCTTGTTTTCTCTGCAACGGTGAGTTGATAGACACCCTCTTACTTCATCTTGGAAGTTATATTCATCTGCCCTTTGGAACATCCTGCCCAATGACCGATTCCTTTAAATAGCTTTTTTTTCCCCTTGATTATATTTGTAATTCCTACTCACTGCAAAACATTTGGAAACTTCAAAAACAGAACTAAGGAAATGCGATCACATACACATACAGGCACACACACACACAGACCTACACATGTGTGTGCACATGTAGACACGTGTACGTGTATATATAGTTATGTGGCTATGGTTTTCATCCATTTCTAGCTGGTATTTCAAAATATTTTGTTGGCTGAAAGAATCTGTATGAATAAGTAAGAAGATAACGGTGCCCAGCTTTTATCGAGTTGTTAGTGAATTCTGGGCATACAGGAAAAAATCATCGATCGCCACACGCGAGCACATCTAGAAGAGTCTCTTCCTAAAATGAACCTATAGACTTTCCTCTTACTGCCCAGCAAGCACATCTTTAACGCCTCTCTTCATCATTTGTTTTTTCCCTTTGACCCAGCCCGCTGCAGATTCACAATTCCCTGTAAGGGACCAAGAAAACCAAGAAGGCGCAGCGGTGGGGAGTTGGGAGTAAAGAGTAGGGACCCAAAGAGGCAAGAGCCCCTCGGATATTCTAAACCACACATCTGGAATTCCCGACTCTTAATGTTCCCGACAAGAAAACAAACACTGAACACACATAGGGGAAACCACAAATAGACACATTGTCAGAAGCCTTGTGGAGGAAAGAGAGTGAAGAAGACACACGATGAGGTTGGGTAGGACCAAGGGGAATTTGTATGTTGCCTTTCAACTGCCCCACGGAAAGAAGAGATTAAATTACCCCCTAATGAATATGATCCATAGAGACAGGGAATCTGTGGATAATTGAAACACACACACACACACACACAAGCATGTAACCTCAATGGGATTCTTCACTCTTGCCTTGGTTTCCAGGGATTCAAACCAAGGCATTGGTGCTCGGTTCTTGGAGATACCCACAAACACCAAGGGTGTGGGGGGATCCTTATCTAGTCCCTTTTTTGCAAGAAATGGCTTGCTCTCTGAGCAAAGCCTGTGGGAGGGGAGAGCTGTCTCAGTGTATACACCTAGGGAGGGGGTAAGGAGGGGATGGCCTTTCCTTCAAAGATAACACAACAGCCCGAGACCGCCAGTGATTCTCTCTCTAAAACCTTCCTAATGAGCTGTCTCGGGGGGGGGGGGTTATTTTCAACCATATTTCGGCCACTGCTTGTTTTTTTAGAATTCTGTCTCCATTTTTCGATTTCACAAATGCTGTTTGCAATGACCTTTCCCTCTCCACCATCTTTGACAGTTTCTCATGCGTGAAACATATTTTTGTTCATTATTTTTTTTGTCTACAACCTCCCCTCACAACCGTCCAGCCCGGGTCTCCCTCCCTGTACCCTTCACCCCCATGTCAGACATATAATGAATTACCATTCCTTCAGACAACGAGGTTGAAAACTTGTGGTCTCCAAGGCAACGGGGTGTCCTGGGGTGGGGTGCCAGGGAGGGGGGCTTGCCCCGCCAGGAGAGGACTGGAAGTAAAGGGGGGTGGGGAGGCAGAAGCAGAGATGATGTCATTCCTGAAGGCTGAGAGCAGCCAATCGGCTCATGAGGATATGATGTCATCTCCCCCACCTCACCCCCTTTTGGCCTAGGTAGCCCCACGGAGAATTCTAGACAAGTATTGAGCTCAAGTTGTATGGCTCTGAGAGAAAGAGGGCGGGTGATGGCAAAGGGGGGAGAGAGAGAGAGATCCACAGGCTCTCCGGATGGCCCCAGCAGACACTCCAGTCTTCACTTAGAGGCAGTCCCATAAAAATGTCATCAGCTTGGGCTCTCCCTGCATTACAACACAATGATTTCTTTGGGGAGAAGAAAAAACCCTGAGATTTATTTTGCAGCCACACCCCCGCCTCCCTTGGAAGAGAAAAACCAACCAACAGCAAGTGGTGAATGAACTTCTACAGATCAGCCCCCAGCAGCCCAGCCTGAGAACTTTCTGGACGGACAGACACACACGTTCACGCCGAGCACGTTTATGCTGCTTCCAGGCAGCCACGGGGATGGGGAGATGCTCTAGGTGCTCCGGAGTGGGAGCCTACTTTGGGGCGAAGCCGCCCAAGCTGGCGGTGCGCGCCACTTAAGGTGCTGGGGGAGGGGCGTCTGTCCCCAAGACAATGACAGTATCTAGGGCTCGGTGCCAGGCTCCTAGGAGAAGCAAACAAGCCATGGCTTTAGGGAGGGGTGCTGGCTCGTTAGAGCGCCTACTGATGTGTTACCCCCACGCAGAGGGGAGGGTGAGTGTGCACAGCTCTCTTCTGCCAGATTTTTCTCTTGGGACTGGGAACCAGTGTTATTTCGCAAAAATGTTCCCAGGAGTCCAGGCCACGGAACGGTGTGTCCAAGGGCTCAGACCAGGCCAGGGCGGCCCCTCCCTGCCCCTGGATGGTGCAAAACATATAGGTTCCCCCACAGTGGTCTTTTGAAGTCTCTCTAGAGTGGTATCATGCGGACCCACCTATGTCACCTTTGAGGAAACAAAGAAGGCAAGATCCATGCCCACTCCCCATTTTGCAGATGTGGGCAATCAAGGGCAGAGAAGGCAGGGGCGAGCCAAGGACCAACAAGAGGCATCAGTAGGTCTGGAGCTGGACCCACAGCTCTGTCTCCTGCCCACTCTTCGTTCTTGGAGACCAGCCCATGAGACAGTGATAGTCCCGGAAGACAGAAAGCCTTCACTTTCGACATCACCTGTCTACCATTTTCTGCATAAGTCATTACAGTGTAGGACCCAGATGATCTCCAGCCCCGTCCCTATGAGGTGTGAGACACACTCTGGAGACCTCTCCAGCTCCCCCTTGACCAGCAGGCCGGATGCACACCGGACGAACCAGAAGGCAGAACCAGGCTCCCCAGGATCCCACCTCCAGGAAGGGAGACTAAACAGAGGTCATGAAAATCGGTGCAAATTATACACACGAGCGTTATGAATCAGGGCTGGAGACACACAAGGGAAGGGATGAACATCCATATTTTATCAAATACTTACTGATTTCCTACTCTGTGGCAGGTGTTGAAATAGGAATATGGCTAAGTCTGAGTTTCACCTCGTGGCAAATCTATCAGGTAAAAGACACTGAGGCTGTGCTTCCCCCTTTGAAAGCCCCAGGAAGACAGGGACTCGGTGCATTAATGGCGTATACCCCGTGTGTTGCTTAGTATACAGCAGACGCTCAATAAATTCTTGCCCCATGGCCAAAGAGAAGCAGTGCCTAGGAATGATGGTTCTATCTTTGGAGGACATCAGCAAGGAGGTGATACCTGAAAAGGGCATTGCAAGACAAATAAAAATTTGCCAGGTGGAAGGAGGGGGTATATTTGCAAAGACATGAGTATAAGGATAGGACAGGATGGGTTATGCTAAGATAATGAATAACATCCCAGCCTCTGTTGCTAAAAATAACATAGTTTCAAAATGGTGGTTTTCGGGCTTTACCGCCTCCCCACATTTATCCTCTGGCCCTCAGAGTTGTGTTAGCAATGATTCCATTATCCATCTATCAACCAACTGTCTAGCAAAAGCATTAGTATGGACTCATCAATATAGGAATATTTAATGGTTTGTAATTTTTATGGACTAAATGCTTGTGTCCCTCTGCGTCCAAAATTCCTATGTTGAAATCCTAACCCCCAGTGTGATGGTGTTAGGAAGTGGGGCCTTTGGGAGGGAATTAGGTCATGAGGGTGGAGGCCCCATGAATAGAATTTGTGTCTTTATAAAAGACACCCCAGAGAGCCTTCCATTTCTTTCCACACGTGAGGACACCGTAAGGGGATGGCCATCTCTGAACCCGGAAGCAGGTTCTCACCAGACATTGAATCCACTGGTGTTTGGACCTTGGCCTTCCCAGCCTCAGAACTGTGAGAAAGCAATGTTTGTTGTGCAAAGGCCCCCAGACTCTAGTATTTCTGTTGTAGCGGCGGAAGCTAAGATAATAATTCTACCCCAAGCTCAATCATGGCGGTGTTCAAATTTGTGACAGACTTGGCCAAGGGGAGCCCTCCTTCAAGCTGATTTCTCTGACAAGTCCCCATCCTTTTTAAAATGTATATCGTGTTTTAAATTGGTACCAAAATGACCTTCTTCACTTGGATGTTCCAATGGGACCATGAGGCAGCTGAAGTCTTCAGGGAGGCAGGAGAGTTTCGGGAAAGCAAGGCTTGGCTTTCCAGCATTCTGGAGAGAGGAATCAGCTCTGTGGAGGGATGACGAGCTCCTCTTAACACAAACCATTAACAAGAATGTAAGAAACATAGTCAAACAAATGACTACAGAAAAGGATCACGTACCAAGAGTGAAAAGGTTTAGAGGCACAGGGAAGAGGTGGGAAGGAACTATTTCCTCACACCATTATAGCTCAAAATGTCACATTCTTGTGATTTGTGTGGCGTTCTGTGAGTTTTTAGCAGCCTGGACACAAGAGTCTCTATTACCGGGGCTCCTGGGTGGCTCAGTGGGTTAAGCCTCTTCTTTCGGCTCAGGTCATGATCTCAGGGTCCTGGGATCGAGCCCCACGTTGGGCTCTCTGCTCGGCGGGGAGCCTGCTTGCCCCTCTCTCTCTGACCGCTGCTCTGCCTACTTGTGATCTCATTCTCTCTGTGTCAAATAAATAAATAAAATCTTTTAAAAAAATAAAAAGAGTCTCTATTGCCACCCTCATTTTTGGCTCTCATCTCCTACATGATCTCCTAATAAAAACATTTAGGGGGCACTGGGTGGCTCAGTCGGTCAGCAAACAAAGAGATTAAATCTTTTTTTTTAAAGATTTTATTTATTTATTTGACAGACAGAAATCACGAGTAGGCAGAGAGGCAGGCAGAGAGAGAGGAGGAAGCAGGCTCCCCGCTGAGCAGAGAGCCCGACGCGGGGCTCGATCCCAGGACCCTGGGATCATGACCTGAGCTAAAGGCAGAGGCTTTAATCCACTGAGCCACCCAGGTGCCCCCAAAGAGATTAAATCTTAAAAAAAAAAAAAAAAAAAAGAACAACCACAACATTTGGGTAAGGTTTCCCTACTCCCGTTTTACCAAGGATAGCACCGAGGTCCCAAAGCATCAGGAGACTTGTCTAAGGTCACACAGGCAGGTGTCTGGACGCTGGCATCCTGGCCAGCCTTTGACATGGTTGGTTCAGGTAGGCGGGAAGCAAACCAAAGCTCTTCTTTACCCCCACTCACCTTGCATGCCCACAAGTTTACCCCACTGAGGGTCTCACGCTGAAACGGGCCCCAGCATGAGGCAGGGGACTATGGCTGCATCCCAAATCAAATAGTGGGACGAGCCCCGGGGCCCGGTTGGAGCAACTTTAAGATGCTGACTCTCGTCACCAAGGCAGGTGTCCGGGAACCACGCCCAAAGCAGGGCGAGGAGGCCCCTAGATGTCCCAGCAGAAGGGAGCCCGTTCACGGGACACACTGCATCCCTCTCTGCAGGGTCAGAATGAGGTCATGGCCTACAGGTTAGGAGACTGTCTGCTCTTGCAACAGGGGTCGGCAGTGCTGGCCGGAGGACGGTCCCCCATCACAGGACCATAGGGAGCAGTGACTGATCTTGACTTCCAGATCCCCTCTAAGTAAAAGAGGGATGCCAAAGGCCCACAGAGAGGTCGCAGGTGTTTCTCTGATGCCAGCCCCCTGGAAACCTTGTTTTTTTATTCCTTCCCTCCCATGGCCTTTTGTTTTTCTATTGCCTTAGAGGTGGAGGCTTGGAAATCAGGCAACTGGAACAATTATCCTGAGGTCCCATGAGCCTGTTTCCTCTGCACATGGGAACAAGCACACCTCCACCTCAGGGCTGTTCGAGGCTTAAATTAGACACCATATTTCCCACTGGTGCTTTGCTCAGTTTGGCCCAGAGAAGTCCCCCGGGACTTGGAAACCCAAGCTATATTTGGAGGTGGGGTCGCTGAGGAGGTTGCTAAGGCAAAAATGAGATGATCAGGGTGGGCCCTAATCTAATCTGGACCAGCGGCCTTGTAAGAAGAGGAGATTAGGAGATTAGACATTGGGCGGACACGGGAGAAGATGGGCCTTTGCAACCCAAGGAGAGAGAGCGCAGAAGAGACCAACCCTGCACTGCCCTGACCTTGGAGCTCCAACCTCAGACCTGCGGACAGACAGATGTCTGTGGTTTAAGCTGCTCAGGCTGTGGTGCCTGTCAGGGAACCCCGAGCAGACTTGCCCTTCCTCTCGGCTCCTACCCTGTCTTGTCCTTCTCCCTCTCTTTGTCTCTGTCCCTCCTGCCCTGCTCACGGCTCCCATAGATCTTTCTACAGCGCCTCATGGCTGACGTGTGGCTGGTACCCCTTCTCCAGGGACAAGACTCAGAGTGCTCGTCTGGTCCAAGCCTCCTGTTTCTGAGCCTTCGGCTCAAAAGTGGATGGCGAAAAACACAAAAAAATAGGACTTTGTCTTTTGCCCGGATTCTGTTCTTCACTTAAAAATGCCCGGTCTGCTGTCCCTTACACCACCAAAACCCATGGCCTCGTACTTGGCAGCCAGAGCTGGGAGGTCAGAGCAGCAGTGAAATAAAATCACTATTTATTGGTCTCTGCCTTCTGACAAAACTGGTTCTCTGCTGCCCACCAGGCCTGCAGGCAAGACTGCGTGGTGAAGACACGAGTGCGGTGAGTCACCAGTCAGCTCCACCAAGGACAAGGGCTGCTTCAGAGCCAGGCCTGAAGCCCCACTGGGCGGGGGTCCACAGGCAGGGCGGGCTCCCCAGAGGCCCCTGGCCTTACAAGGCCAGGAGGAAAGCCCTTCCTTCAGGGTTCCGACAAGGCGGTCCTCTTAGGTCCTCACGTCAAGTGGCCCTGACTGCAGCCCCCTACCAGCCAGGAAGCTCTGGAAGACAGAAGAAGGTCTGGAGGAGGCCTGAGGGCAGGGGAGGGCCCCAGGGCCGCCAGAGAGGGAAGGTATTCTCACTAACAGTTCAGCTCTGTCCCCGGGGGCAGGTGACCTGCACTGAGGCTCCATTCGGGGCCCCTTCCTGTGCAGCTTGGCCTTCCCCACCCCCCACGGCAAATCGGGGCATTTCCAGAAATGATTACAATCAGCCACGCTACTCTGAAAGCTGCCCCAGAGCCCTGCCGGGCAAAAACACACTGTTCTTCTATTTTATGAATGAGCAAGCCTGTATGCTTTCTATAAATGTCTGCGTAAATCACTGGTGAGCATCCCATCTTGGCACAGGAAACCCATCCCGGGCTGCAAAAGTGGCTTCTTCCCTGAGAGAGGCCCAGGGGCCGCTCCCTTCACTGCTCCTAGACCCTAGAGAGCTGCCTCCCGGCCTGTTTTCGGGCTCCGTAGAGAAAATCCTGGCTCAGACAATGAGTCAGCCCTACAGGGGCGACAGCTCACCTTTCCAGGGGCGTCCTGGGCCGAGCTCCAGGTGAGGCCCAGCCAGGGCTGCTGGGGTTTACGGATCCTTCGTAAGCCATCCTCCTGGGAGTTCCAGCTCTCCCAGACCCATGGCCGCACCCTGCCCACCAGGGCTCTCGCCAAGGGTGGCGCCTGCCAGCAGCAGCGCCTGGGAAGGTCTCTGTGCCGTTGGCATTTTACGTACGAATTCGTGTCCACTTAACTCACAAGTAATCATTAATGTTACCCCTGGCCCATGTATCCAACTGTTAAACTGACACTAATGAAATGAGTCTCAGGCACCCTGAGACCAATATTAAAACCAAGTCTGCACTATTAACTTAAGTGACCCGGGCTGATTTATACACCGTGCCTTGCATTTAACCAGAATGGAGGGTATTTTTTTTTTTTTATCAAAATGCACAGACATTTCTCCCACCCTGGCTTTATTCATTCTGATTACATCCCAGCGCCAACCGGATCAGACCAGACCACACCAGACGGCCCCAGCCTTAATTGCTGGAATCCTAGTTCTGCTTCCTCAGTAGAAAGGGATTCCCAACAAAGGGGAAATGTCATGGAAAATCAAGGGTTGAAAATAATGTGCTACGTGTGACTTTGGAATCAGCTGTAATGAGTATCCCATAGAGTCGACTCATTCAAATGGTTTGAGTTTTCACTTTGATTTAAAAAAAAAAGAAAGATGGGGGTACCCAGTTTTAGGAGGTCTCTCCCCAGCGGAGGCTCTGACTCAGCAAGTGTTGTTTACTGTTCATATACCTCCTCCAGGCGGGCCTCTGGGAGGCAGGAGAAAGTTAAGATCCAGGAGGACTGCATTGCCGACACCCTGCCAAGGGTAAGAAGCCTGGTCTGCTATGGTCCTTACCCCTTCCCCAGCATGCTGGGCTTGGTGGTCTCCCTTAATTTAGAAGTCAGTGATGCATTCATCCCACAGAACACCGCATCAGGCCAGGCAGCCTGTCTTCCTCCTGGTCCCACCCCTGGCCTCAGGGACACAGCCCAAGACAGCCACTCAGCCCGCATCCTCTGCCCGAGACTCTCAGGCTCCCTGCAGGTGGGTGGGCGGCACCTGGGAGAAACAGCCGTGGACAGCCCCGGTTCTCTGGCTGCCCCGAGGCGGGCACACATGGGCCAGAGCAGGAGGCCAGCTGGCCAAGAGACCCTGTGGCTCCTCTGTGACAGGCAGGCATAGGTCTTTGGGGTGAGGCACCTGTTGGGGCGTTTCACTCCAAAGACCCTTCAAGCTGTGCTTCCACGAGCCAGGATTGAGGGCTCGGGGGTGTTGCTGGGAGGCGGATAGCATCTACTCCCTGAGGAAGACTAGAGGGAGCGGTGGAAAGACAATTCAGGAGTCCACTATCGGATGGGTCGAGGCATCCTAGGACAGAAGATGGAGCTCACCCTCCAATCCTGGTAGACACACCCGCCCCCCACCCTGCCGTGTGGCACAGTGGACCGAGCTGGGGGCATGCTAATTTAGAACAAAGGCTTCAGAGTCTCCCCCTTTTTTTTTTCTTTTTATTATTCACTACTTGGTTTAGATTCCTAGATCTAGCTGTGTGGCCTTGAGCAAGCTACCTACCCTCTCTGAGGTTTCTTTTTCCACATCCGTATGACGGGCATGGTAATAGGCACAGCACTCCTATCAGAGGGTTAAGTGAGATGCTACATATAAAGCCCGCTGCACGGTGCCTGGTGTATGTGGCTAATGCTCAAAAAACGGATGGCTTTTCTCATCTTCCTGCTTCTCCCCCTGGGGGCGGCCTCACCCTTTCACCTCTGGAAGGGAGGTGCTCTTTCCTTGCCTCCCACCCATTCCTTACTCATCGGCTCCGCGTTCTCCTGTTTATTCGGCTCACACGGGCTCTCCTGGGAACCTGGGACACAGGTGGCAGGTCTGGAAGCCGTGGGCCAAGTCAAACCATCTCCTTGTGGGGCCAGCGCTGGGCAAGCCCACTTCCACCTGCCTGGCGGAGGTGTGCCTGCCCGAAGCCACGCCCCCATGGTGTCACCTTCAGTTCAATCACCTTGGCTCTCCCCCTTCCTCTAGGCCTGGCCTCGCAGGTCCCTTCAAGAAGCTTTCAGGCACCCCTGCTGCCTTGTCAGGCCCTAACTCGTCGGGCCGGCTTGCCTTGGTGCTGTGGCTTATCCAAACATCTTCATCACTTTTCATAAATTCAATCCCTCCTTATCTGCTGCACCATCAGGAGGAAGGGCAGGGGGGCTTGTGACTGAAGTGCGGGGAAGAGAAGCTTTAATTAGCCTCCCTGCTCCTCGGGGTCACCCGCAGTTCACTCGCCCTGCCCTCACATGTTCCCAATCACGTAGTGGGAGTGCCGGCGTGGCACACACGGGCGACATCTGTCCTCTGCTCCCCGCTGCCGGGGCTGTGCAGGAGGCAAGTTGTGCAGGCAGCTCAGCTGGCGTGACCTCCCTGCCCCCACCCCCCACCCCTGATCTGTCTGGTCACTGCCCGAGCTGCTAGAACAGAACCCCAACCTTGGCCCCACCAGCAGACTGTCCCTGCACAGAGCATCTGAAGGCACAGGGCTCCTGCCGGCCCCCCGGAGCCGCTTCTGTGATAATGACTGGAAAGAACACTGGGCTTGGAGGAGCGCCCATTAGACTCTGATTCTACTACCTTTTAGCTGTGCAACTGCCAAGGATTCCTTGTCTTAACAACAACGACGACAAAAAAGTGGGGATGAGCTTTCTGATCTTACCTACCTCCCAGAGCCAATAACCCAGAGCAAGAATATAGGCAGATACGCTTCCTCCCGTGCCAAGTTCAAAACAAATGACACAGGAGCGCCTGGGTGGCTCAGTGGGTTAAAGCCTCTGCCTTCGGCTCAGGTCGTGATCCCAGGGTCCTGGGATCGAGCCTGCGTCGGGCTCTCTGCTCAGCGGGAAGCCTGCTTCCTCCTCTCTCTCTGCCTGCCTCCCTGCCTACTTGTGATCTCTGTCTGTCAAAGGAATAAATAAAATCTTAAAAAACATTTAATTCAAAACAAATGACACATATTCCTAACTCCCCAGACCACTGGATGTGTGGCAACAGATTGCCACAAACAGGCTCAGAGACTGCTTCCGTTCACGCTTCTGTTTTAACACAACTCTGCCGTTTTCCTAAAGCCCAGTGTCTTCCCTGAAGACCTTGACTTGATTCAGACACCCGGCTGATGGGGTTTCAAAGCTGGGGTCATTTTGCACAGTGTAAGGATACCACATGAACATCACCCCCTACTCCTCTGGCCACCTGCTCTTTCCGCACATTTAACTATTTGAAGGCTTACAGGAAACCCGCATGAGCGTGCCCAGACCCCTGGTCTTGTACTTTTCACAGGTATCAAATCGCCAAGATCATCCAACAGCTCAATGGGTTTGACAATCGTCATTTCCGTGGGTCCTTCTGGGTGCCAAGCAAGCCCTGTGCTGGCTCCTAGGAAAGGTCCTCAACTTGGTCATGGCTGCCCAGAAGGGTCATGCATAGAGAGCCCACACCAACTGGTCACCCAAACAGGAACAGTCCTGAGAGCAGAAATGTCCTATTAATAACCACATTGGGAAAACCCAAGCAAACTGGGACTGTCTTGAGCAAATGGGAAGGTGTGTTTTTGCATTTTCTAGATCTGGGGGGAGAAAGGAGAAAGAAGAAGGGAGAAGCCGGGTGTATTTTCTCAAACAACATTCGAAAGCTGGGTGCTCAAAGGGGCAGAATGAATGGATCTCTCAGCCTCTATATTGCCTGGGAGAAATGGAAACGCTCGTCCTCTAGCTGGTTCATCAAGAATCCCACTGGGGAGTGAGATCGTGAGATCCTTCCCCCCGCCCCTGCCACAACCCCACACCGTGTGCAGCTTAGTGCCTGGAACATTCATATGCAGTCCACGTTGGCTGGCCCAAGCTCGAGGGAGGAGACCGATCGCAGGGAGAGACAAGTCCTAGATTCCCCGAGAGGTCCCAGCCCCAACGTTTATGATTATGATTATAACTGGCATGTGTGTGGTAACCAGGCCTTCTGAGCACATTCTCATGCATTTTCTCTTTTGATCTGAAGCAGATAGCGCCGACGGGAGCATGCGTCTGATGGGCCACCCGGTTGAACAGCACACTGACTGAGCAAGAACAAAGACCATCAATGAAGAAGGATGTTTGCACTGTGCTTCCCGCTCGCCTGAAAACAGGAAGCTTTGGAGGCGAGATCTCCACCTCTTCCTTACCCCAAAGCGACATGGCCTGAGAGGCTTTCCTTTTAAGACTTATTATTTTTTTAATGGGGCAAATCTCTTCCAAGATACTTGGGGGAGAGGGTGTCACTCTGCTGCAGTGAGAAGGAGCTATGTGTGCTCTGATGGTTCAGGGGGGCAGAGGAGCGGGGCTCCAGATCCCTGCCCCCTTTTCCCCTTACCCGACACGTGACCTCTGCAGATCTCACAAGCCCCCGGGGTAGGGGTGGGGGGCGGGAGAAGCTGCCACGGGGTGGGGGGGATGCTAGCAGTTGACCCGGTGGAGACAGCTGGGCACACTCCTGGGGCTAGTGACTTGAAGAAGGCAGGGGGGCTGTTGGGGCACATTTCCAAGCAGATGACAAGGATTACAAAATGGCCAGATGGACCTGTCACGGGGATGGTCTTCACTGACACCAGGAAGGACCAGAGAAGGGCTCTCTTGCTGACAGAGGCGGACCAGGGACCAGCCAGCGAGGAAACCCAGGGGCCAAATATGGCTGAGCACGGAGAGGAACAGGACTGGGGATGTGGGTCGGAAGTTGCGGGGGGGGGGACAGGGTCCAGACTGGCCTCAGGAGTTTTTATTCTGCGGTTCTCAGCAGCAGCCTCTGGGTCTCCTAGTTTTCTCTTCTTAAAATGCAAAGGTGGGCAGGGGAATCACGTTCTGATCAGCAGAATTCTCCAGAGAAACAGAACCAATAGTGGGACATGTAGTATGTGTGCAGGCTTGTGTGTGTATGTGTGCATCTCACTTATATGTGTGTAATGTTTTCAGGGGCAGTTGTACCCCAAGAACGTGGCAGAGAACATCCAAGCAAATTCAAAATGTAGGTAGGTAGGTAGATGGTAGGTAGACAGATAAGATCTGTCATCAAACAGGTCAACTAGAACATAGAATTCTATAAGCCAACATGAAGGGATATACGATCCATGCGTTTTAAGATTTGGATTTTCCTCTTTCGTTTCTTAATCGTGGTTCTCTTTGGACACTTGCTGAAAGCCTCTGGCAAAACCATATGCTTTGAATTTGGGTAGAGCTCCGGGGAACAGTCAAGAGTGCGTCTGCTTGTCTCCATATCGTAAGATTACGAAGCCAAAGAGCCACCCCAGAGAAAGACAAGGCTGCAGAAAAGGAAACAGGGGACTTGTGGGAGGAATCCAAATGGTAAAACCCAGGAAAAGATGCTCAGTGTCCCAGGAACCATGGGAGTCAACACTTTAGAAAGTACCATGAGGACAAGGTCCTCTTGCCCAGCTGATGTGGGCTTCTTGGAGGTCTGCTGGGCATATCTACCAAGTTTAAGTTATATCCTTTGACCTAATTCTATGTATAGATATTTGCCCCTAGGAAATACCTGCCTTTGTGTGCATATGTGTGAGAATGCTTACTGCAATCTTGTGGCTACTGGTTAAAGACTACAAGAAGCTTATACCGCCACGGAACGGTTAAATGACTGATTATATATCCAGGTGATGGAATTTTATGCAGCAGTTAAAGAATGGGCGGAGGAGGGTGGGGGTCCGTACACATGGATAGGGAGAATGGCAGAATGATGCGCACAGAATGAGCCAAAGTTCTGTTTTACAAGCTCTGTATTTGCACGTATGTGCATGTGCGTGTTTGCAAAAATACCAAGAAAGGAGGACTAGAACAAAGCCCACTAGGATGAAGGAAGGAGGTGATGGCACTAGGAGCCCTGAATTATTCACCCTACAAGCACTTGTGTTGTTTTATCTGTTTACAACCAGAACGCAGTCCCACATCACCTGCATGATTTCAGTTACAGTAAGAATAGCAACAACAGTATTAAATAAAAGGCGAAAACAGAAGAGTCGCTAGCCTTTCACTAGTGCCTGTGATTTTCTCCGTGTGGTTCACCCTCCCCCTCGCTGCTCCCCAGTTTCTCCCGGGTGAGGCTCTCAGAAGCTTAGCTTACTCTTTTTTTTTTTTTTTTTTTACATTTTATTTATTTATTGGACAGACAGAGATCACAAGTAGGCAGAGAAGCAGGCAGAGAGAGAGGAGGAAGCAGGCTCCCTGCTGAGCAGAGAGCCTGATGTGGGCCTCGATCCCAGGACCCTTAGATCATGACCTGAGCCGAAGGCAGAGTCTTCAACCCACTGAGCCACCCAGGTGCCCAGCTTAGCTTACTCTTAAGGAATGGAAAAGCAAAAGGGACCCATACATGCCATTGCAATTTCTAAATTCTTCCATCAAACTTCCAGTCATGGTGCTGGTCAGGGTCTCGGCAGGAGATGGACGACACGCTCAAATTAGGTAATGGGATTGTTTGACAAGGTGCAGGCAGGTGTAGGGAGATCGGGAGGGATGGTACCATCCACAGAGGCTCAACCATTGCCCAGGGAATACAGGGGGATACAGTGAGGTGCTGGGCATCCCGGCTTCACTATCCTCCCTCTCTCCCGTCTTCCTCCAAACCTCGCCATGGTCCAGAGTCAATGTCCAGAAGCCAGGAGGGCAAGGGGGAGCCCCCTGGATGCAGTTCACACAGGTCAGTCTCCCCGGGCCCAGAGCAGGTGGGGCAGGAAGGAGAGGGGCAGACGGGGGACACGCATATGCACGATTGTCCATTCGAATTCAAGAGACATGCCTGATCGCAGCTGGACTTTGAAAAGGCCCCAGGACCACACGCCCACTTACTTGGATATATGCTTACATCTCCTCCACTGACTGGTTCTGTGCCCTTGGACCCCTCCCACCCCAGTCCCAAGCCCCTCATGTCTCTGTCTGTAAGACGAGGGTGTTGAGGGAATCTAATTATTCTCCAGGAGCCTTCCGGCTCTAACTTCCCTGAGTGGGAGTCTAGAACTCTGCCTGAGCATTGAGCCATTTCTGTAGCCAGTAAGTACAGGCGACAGCTGTCAGCTTCTCGGCAGCAGGGAAGCAGCCAATGTTGAAGGACCATGGCAGGTCGTGAGTCTGTAGGGATATTTGTGCACCTACTGCCCCCTCTGCTTGGCACAAAGAAGGTAAACAAACTAGCTTTGCCAAAATGGGACAATCCTTAGCACCCGCCCCCTGCCGGTTCTCCGGGACAGCAGGTGGGATCCACATGCCGCTGAGCCCATAGTTAGTCTTACTGATTCACTGCTTTCCGACAAGTGGCAGGTGATTGGGTAAAGGTAAGAATAGGTAACAGATCCTCACCTAGTCCAGTGCCATTTTCTCCTCTATGCCCTGCTCAGCCCCCGCCCTCTGAGTCAGAATAAAGACAGTTCAATTCCCGAGGAATATTGCCAAGAACCCTCATTCTTCAACCAAAGACTCACGCCTGAGAAATGTAATGCGTGGTACACCTTGCCTTTGGGCCCCTGACAACCCAAACAGGAGGTGGTCTAGTACCCAAGCGACCCCATTATCGTTTGGCCCTGCCCCTCAGAGGCCATAGGCTCTGAGCTCTCCTCTCTCACGAAACGAGCCGTTCCTTTGAAACCCCAGGACTTCTCCTTTACCTCTCCAGAGCGGAAGAGCTCTCAGCAGTGACCTTGAACCAAGAGCGCACAAAGCCCAAGGAATCATCTGACTTGAGAAGGGTACAGAACCCAGCTTCATGCCTGGAAGGAGTCGTACATGATTGCACATGCTTCCTCCATGACTTAAAAAAAAAAAAAATCACTCCCCACCACCCTTCCTGCGGACTTTTGGCTTCAGTCGATGGTGAGTTCACTTAAAGGCAAGAATTTTATTGTGCCTTTCCGTCTACAGTGTTCTAGCTGTACTTTTATTCGACAAGTACCCATAACGAGGAGATGGGATGGGCCCTCCAGCTGAAGAAATTGATACTGAATAAGGCAACATGTCTTACTAGCAAGAGACTCTCAGCCATGAAGTAAGTCCCCAGCGATCCGAGGCATTGCAGAAGACTGAGTCACACCATGCTGGGCCTGTGCCAAGAGGAGATACTCATCTACCCATCTTCCCAGGTATTAGAGCTAAGAAAGAAAAGACAGAAAGATCTGAGTTATTCTTCCTCTGTATTTGGCTGGTTTTCGTTCACTTTCTGAGTGTCCCGTGCATTCTCAGCCTGAAATGCTTGGGATCACAGAGACGAGAGCTGTCCTTTCATCTGTGGACGTCCTAGGAGAAAGAGAAGGGGACGCGCAGTATCGGTCATGAATGGACTGGCCGGCCAAAAGGCTTCACAAACATTGTTGTATGTTATCCTCACAATTACTAGGTCCATTTAAAGATGTGGACATGGAGACATTTCCTAGGAAAGGAGATCGATTTTCCCAGGGTCACCGCTAAGCTGCAAAACCGCTCTTTGAGCCCGCGTCACCCTCACTTTGGAGCCCTGGTCCCGTCCACCTTGACACACGACCTAGATGTGGATTTGGGGGAACTAAATCTGGATCTAACGGATTTTGAGGCCCCAACATGGGGCCACGTGGAATGTTTCTGTTCCCCCCTGTGGGCTGTACCACATTGTCCACTCTCCCCAGTATGAGGGGCTCTGGCCAGGGCAAAGGAAGGACTTGCTAAGGGAAACAGTGGCGGGATGGAAGATTAACCAGCTGCTTAGTTCTCCAGGCCGGGCCCACCCGACCCCACACGGAACAGGGAAAGAAGCTTTAGGTGAGGCTGGAAAGGAGCCAGGTCAAGTTCCCCAGGGCATGTGGGGTGGGATGGATGGTCTGGACGTCTTAACCAGTGTTCGCAGCCCCTCTCCTCCCCCAGAACATTGTCACCTTGTCCTCCTCTGCTTCTCCGAGGCTAGTGAGTGAGGCCCGATGGAATCCGCTGCATCAGAAAATGGACAGCCCAGCAGAAAATCAAAGAAATAATCAAGTCCAGTTTGAGTTTCAAAGAAGGCTTTGGAACACACTGGGGGGAACACAGGATACAGAAGAGCCAAGCAGCTCCTGGGTAAGGACTACGAGAGATTCCCTGTGTTGTTGGGGGTGGGCAGGGACGGAGTCAACATTCTGGGAACCAGGTCAGGGGTGTTTCCAAGGCTCCTTAAAGCAGTAGCTGGAGACCTGTGGCCCCAGAGGGTCTCTGGTTGGGAGCAAAAGGTGGCTCAGCAGTGACTGGTGGGGACTGATGGCCAAGAACCTCTTGAGTAGGTGATGGTGGTGACAGGGGAGGCCAGCGTGGCGCATGACGCAGACGCGGCGGGCCAGCAGCTCCGATGCCGCTCCGCTCTGCTAACCTTCCCCAGTCCCGGAAATGCCATGTGGCCCTGACTAAAAGGGGGCCGGGGTTGAAATGTCCTGGTAGAACGCAGTTGTAAGAAAATCAAGGGGAAGTTCTTGCATTTCTGACTTTGTAAACAGAGGCTCACATCTTTTCTCTGAGCCAGGCATCTCTCCAGGACAGACCCCTGCCCCCCTCTTCCCATGCACGGAGTTTACAGCCTCGGCTCCTTACCCTGAGCCCCCAGAGAACCGGCCCCACAGGCGTCCCTGCCACCCAGGAAGATTGCTGTGCCTCGCTGCATGCCGCACACGGGGTTCGGAACCTCGGGCTTCAGGGTGCCTCCCCACAAGGGCAGCCGCTCTGGGGACAAGTCCATTCCAGCCCAGTCCATTGGCAGAGGAAAATGCTGCGGGGGGAGAGAGGCTGAACTAGAAAAGGACAATTCCCCCCCACCCCCGCTGCCTCTGGGAACACCATATCTCAGGTCTGTTGGCCACCCAAGGTGCTGGGCTCTGCCAGACCAGATAACCATTCCGGTTTGACAGGCACCCACAGCCTCCTGGTATGTGCCTTTGGCCCCCCTGATAGTTCTGTTTTCCTTCTCCTCTGGGATCCCTGGGCCGCTGCGCCCCTCTCCTTCCCCGGTCGTCCTCACCCCTGACTTACAGGTGCAGCAGATGTTCCCCCCTCAGCCCCGCCCCCCGCAGAGGCCACCCTCCAAGAGGCAAGCAGCCCGATGCCCCGACGTCATATAGTTGTCTAAGCCTTTAAAAGGCTTAGACACCTGAGAAGCACTTGCAGGGGGCAAAAGAGCTAGACATATCTCAGAGCACCCATTCTCTGCCCACCCCGCCCCAAATATGCATTTGTCTCTCCGCAGTGCTGTGGGAGCCCCTATTCTGCAGGAGGCCCTGTTCTGGGGAGTGGTAGGGGGGGGATCCACCACAAGAAAGATCCCCGAGATCTCTGCTCTTGGAGGACGCACATTCTAACCCGGAAGGGCAGACACGGAGCCGGGCTGCTCAGATGCCCTTTCCGAGGACCCCTGGCCTGGCTGACGGAGCCTGACTGGCTCCCAGCCCCCAGTCACGCTACCTCCAAGGTCCTTTTCGGCTTTCCAGCTGGGGGCATGCTTTTCTTGGGGAAGCCCCTGGCCAATGCCTGAGCAACGCGGCGGGCCAAGAGCCAAGCCATTTCCACCCACAGGGGATTTCTCCGATGGGTAATCTCCACTCCAGAGCTCCTCGTGGGCTCCCAGAGACTTTGCAGGTTCACGTTCTCATGGCCCCTCCTGTCCAAGCCTGCCCTACCCCCGTTTTTTCTTTTATAGGCGTTACACCCCGATAAACCCTAACTCCACCTCAGCAACTGCTTCCCGGGGAGCCCACCCTATACACAAACCACGGTGACTGACAGGTGTTCCAGAAAGAGATGAGGGGGATACGATAGCAGTGGACTTGGCAAAAGAAGACCACGTTAGGGGGATGTCAAGTGTACCCACCTTCCCCGAGAAGGTGACGCTGGAGCAGAGACAGGAAGGAGGAGGGGGCGTCAGCCATGGCCTGAGGACCCAGGGAGAGGGTTCCAGGTGGTGTGGGGTGGGAGAGGCATGTTACAGGCTGAGCAGCCGAGCGACGGGAGTGGCAATGGACAGGAGCCAGCCGGGCTCGTGGCCTCTTGAGCGCCACCAGCGGGCCCTGGGGTTCTCCTTCCGGTGACGGTGGAGGATAGTTGTCCTGTCCACAGGCTGGTCTCCCCCTGGACAAACCCAGATGGGACGAAATAGTGAGACACGGCAGTCACTCGTAATCGCAACACGACTCAGGGCATGTGAGCAAAAGTTGTCCCCGCAGTCAGGGCTGTGCCCTACATGCGACGTGCCTGCCGCGGTGGCCAGCTCTGGCCGCTTGGGAAACCGTACTGGCGTTGGAGGGACGGCAAACGGCGTTGCTCTGTGAGGACCTGCTCTAATTTGTTTTCGAAAGTGAATCACTCAGAAACCTCAGGATGTTATTCATAGCAAGTCATTTGTTCCCTCTTCACAAGTGACGGTGACGCGCGCGCATGTCACTTCTCCCTGGAGTAGAGATGCTTCCCTGGAGAGGGGGTCGCAGGGTGGGGGTCTGGGGAACCACAAAGAGCCCCTCTCTCCGCCTGGACGCCTGGGTCTCAGCAGCCGTCTCCAGAGAGCCTTCCCCGAAATCAGTGGTTCTCGACGAGAGGCGATTCTGTGCCCCAGGGAACATCTGGCAATGTCTGGGGACATTTTTGGTTCTTATGGTTTAGGGGGACACTCCTGGCGACGCGTGGGAGAGGCCCGAGATTCTGCCAAACACTCTGCAGAGCACAGGGCGGCTCCCCGACGCAGGTGATCGGGGCCCCAAATGTCAGCGGTGCGGAGGAGGGGGACCTCAGAGCAAGGGCTGTCCACGTAGACCTGCCCAGACCAGCGGTTTCAGCTTTGACCTGGGGGCATGTTAGACATGCAAATTCCCAGCCAGGGCCTTAGCCCAGCCTTCCTGAATCTTCTTCCCCAACTATTTCCTGATTTCAGTGATCGCAGTGGGATGAACCACGGGATGATCTCAGGCAGGTGCCCTTCCATGGAGAGCCTGCAGCACAGCCCGAGACACACAACCAAGCGGGCTTCCCCGGTGGAATCTTGCCCTTGTAGGCACCACGTCTGCGTGTTTGCACCGTCTTCCTTAACTGTCGGTAACACACCAATGAAGAGTTCCTTAAAAGGGAGAATCTAACCTTTAAGATGGCAGACTCTCCCCCACTAGCAACCCTCCAGGCTGGCTGGTAGGGCCAACGGGGGGACAGACCCAGCCAAAGGGAGGGAGATGGGCACGATGACCGTACCCACCCCGCCTGCCCCAGGGAGGTCCTTTCCAGGCAAGCATTCCTATGATAATAATGTAGAATGTGGCAGAGGGCTGCATTTTAATTAATTTTAGTCCCTTTCAAGACCACAGTTATTATTATAAAAACACTGATAATACTAAACACATGTTGAAAATACACAGCAGGCTGTAGCCCGGGAGACCTGGGGACGTGCTAAGCCATATGTCATCTAGGGTGCTGAGAAATCAGCAGGCCCCTCCCCTGTGCTCTCCTCCCTCACCCCACCCCCTCCTCGGTAGGCCTGCTCTCTCTTTGTCACCAGCAGGCCCCCTCCCAGCCCAGCCTCTCCCCTCTCCTCTCCCTCCCCGCAGAAACTGGGAGGGCGGGGAGGTGTCAAGCCCCCAGAAATCCCTGTTTAATTATTTTATTGGGAAAGGTGGTTGGTGGGGGGAGCAAAGAAAAGGTTCATTCTCTTATTTTGGAAGAATGCTTCATTATCTGCCTCTGTGGAGAGGGGAACGGCTCTTTGGGCTGCAGGCAGTCCTGAATTACGACGTGAGATGCTCAGGCGCCAGGGGTCTCTCCTTCCCCACAGCACCCCCCCCACCCCAGCCGCCTGCCCCCCCTGCCGGTTGAGGGGTGCCTGGGCACAGCACCCTTTCAGGTAAGCACTGAAGAAGGGCCAAGAAGTGCAGTGCAGTGCGGTGTGGTCGAAGCAGGGCAGGGACCTGGTCCCAAGGTGGTGGCTCTCCCCCAGAGGAGGACCAGCCTGGAGAACGGTTGGATCCACTATCACTCCTGCCTGAACTGTTCGCCCTGCCTCCTTAGCCCCTGGTCACTTCTGGTTCCCGGGTGACCCTTGCCTGGGAAGCATCTCGCGTCCCCTGAGGAGGTTAGGAAGTTCCTTCATAGCTAAAACAGGAGAGACACCTGCCCCGGTGGGGGGTGCTCTGTGATTGACAAGTGAGTTTACGAGTTTTCTATCCACGATCTTACTCAACATCTCCTCTTGCAGATGACAGAGCCGCACTGTTCACCCCATTTCATGGAGGTCAAGTGCCTTTTCCAAGGACACACAGTGGCTATAAGGCAAGATCATGGGGGCGGGGGGCCAGGATGGCACGAGGCTCTCGCCCTCAGCAATCCACTGTGGCCCCCTACTCACCAACGGACCTGCCCGGGGGGGGGGGGGGGCAGTCCCCACCCTGGGCTAGTAGCACCCTTTGAAGACATTCCCTCCAGACCCTGGGGCTCATGCATTTCCTTGCACACAGGAGAGGATCTGGTCCTTCTGTCCCAGTTAGTGGCCTCCATCATTTGGGTTCACAGCACACAGTTCAAGGCAGCGGCTCCCACCCACTCCTCCCCCCACCCAAACTCAGGCTTCCCCGCTGAGCTTGAGCGTCTGCCCCCCGCCCCCCCCCCGCCTTTCCCCGCCCCACCCCTCTCCTGCAGGAATCCCTGCCATCACCACTCTCCCTCCTCCAGGGGACTGAAGGGCCAGGCAGGCCTCCACTCCATCACCCATGGAAAAACTGAAACCTATCTCTTTCTCGTTGGTGCAGAGCCTGATCTGCCGAACTTCCTTTTAAAGACCTAAGCGAGGATTTTCCTGAGGACAGCCCCTCAACAGGGTTTAAAAAAAAAAACAAACAAACAATAAAAACTAACACAGGTAGGCGCTACCGCCGGTTACACGACTAAGGCATTCAACCCTTGCGACAGCTCCAGTGAGTAGGCCCTGTTTTGTGCCCATTGCTATGGATTAAGAAACCGAGGCACGAAGTATTCAAGTACGTTGTTGGGAGGCCACATCACTGGCAAGTGAGGAGAATAAGATTAGAAGGAAACTCTCATGGGAAGGGCATTTGGGGAGAAGAGGGGTCATACAGGAGTTTTCCAGGAATATTTCCAGGAGGATAAAATCACATTTTCATTCTTTTCAGTGCCCTGAGGTTGGGAGAACAAGGCAGAATCCCAAGAGACCGTTCTGCCACCCGCACTGTTGGTGTAAAGCTATCACGTCTCCCCTGGGTTTTCGTCCCCACGGCTGCATGAGGATAATCAGGCCAGCTCATGTGAGCTGCTGTAACAGACACGCCCCAGATCTCAGTGGCTTAACACTGGAAACATTCATGTCTCATTCTTGTCCCAGACCAAATGGATGAGCTTGGAAAGGAGCCTCCCAAGCGGGATTTCAAAGGTGTCGGGGTGCCCAGCTCCTTTGTTCTTGTTTTGTCACACTCTCAGGACCAGGGACGGGAAGGAGCAATCCCAGAGGCAGCATTGTGAGGACATTTCACAGGGCTGTGGAAAAGGAATGCTTCAGAGCTCCCCATACTCCATCATCCAGAAGCTAGTCGCTATTGGGCCAAATTAACTATGGGGGGGAGAGGGGGGCTTGGAGGGAGGCTGGTAAATCTTGACTTGCAGCGTACCTAGGAAGAGAACATGGGATGACGAGCATCTAGGGGTCTTTCCCATACTGGTGAATCCACTTCGATATCTTCAGCTTTATCTCCGTCGCATGCTACCAACGCTGGCTCTTAGTTTCTCTTTCAATGTGATGCTCAGGATTAAACATACTCCTCCAGACATGGCCTGGCGCAGTCCACGAGACCCTGTAGCATCACCTCTCTGGATCTGGATACCATATGTCCATTAAAGCAGCCTACAACGATTTCAGCATTTTTAGCAACAGTCACACTGTTGGATCATATTAGGCTTGTGGTCAACTAAAACCTCCAGATCTCTTTCATGTGAACTGCTGCCAATGGAGGGCTCTCTAATCTACTTCTTGTGCTTCTGAATTTGAAACCACACGAAATTGAACAGCGATCGTTGAAAGTCTTCCATCTTGTTGGGTTTGGCTGAGCATTTGTGTCTACGGAGATTATCAGGGATGCTAAGGCTCCCATCCATCATCCGGGCTTTGATTCTAGCCTACGGTCATCTTTAGATTTTCTTGATCTTTCATCAGGTCTCTGATAAAAATTCAGAGGCCTGTGGAGGCCTCAAGCACAACTATGTTTGCAACAAGCTTTTGATCGATGCTTTGGGGTATGGTTGTTTAACTCTCTGGGGATCCGCCCCACAAAACTGATATCCAGCTCACATTTACACTTTCAACCAGATGATGAAGTCAAATACAACTTCATTCACTTCAAGCTTGGTCTTTGAAAGCATGTAATGTACCCCAATGTATCATTCCTATTGAATTCAATATGCCATAAACCCTAGCTAATCCACAGTTGTAGTTTCTTATCTGAAGCCCACATGGCTTATTGTTAGCAGGATCCCTGTAGAATCTCGGGGTCCTGAATTCCACACCATCAAGAATACATTGAAACAACCAAGGCACATGGCCTTGAAACAGAAACTGACCCAACCAAGATGGCGCCACAAGGCCGTTAGTCCCTCCCCTGAGATGCCCGCGTGTTTTCCAGCTTACAGCCTTCCATCCATCAACCCTTCTTTCTGCCCTTCCAATTAGAAAGACAAGAAATAGGACTGCCAAGTATCATGTTGGGTAAACTACCTGAAGTCGTTCAGGTGTGACTCACGTCAACTGCGTGTTCATCACGTGCCCAGGGGAAGCCTCCTAGGGACTCCCATGACACTGCCCATCAAGGTCCACCTCCACCCAGCTCCCAAGGTCAAGTTCAGAAGGAGGGCTGGTCTAAATTAGTGAAAACCCCCGGGTACAAAAAGCTGCCAAAGATGGACGCTTGTAGGATTTCCAGTGGCGGAGTACCTCATCTACGAGGGTGTGGCCAAGAAGAGGTTCGAGAGATCTGATAAGAATCCTTCCTAATTAACACACTAATTGTTTCCAAGTAGATGTTTCTAAGGGCTTGAGAAGCTTGTTCCCTCAAGTAGATCCAAACCCTCCCTCTCTCCACCAAATATTGTTTCTATTATTAACTCCCTGGGCTATGCTTTTTATCACAGGATATCTAGAGGTAAACCTAAAACATGGTGAAATTATTCTGAATTCTTAATGAATGAAATCCATGATAATTACTGTATGTGTGTGTGTGTGTGCATACATATATAATGCATATTAATATATATATATTTATATATATATAATATATAAATAAAATTAAAATATATATATTAATCTGAGCTTTTAGGACCTTACAAGAAAGTGGGAGAAAATTGTCCAAATTATTTTTTTTCAGACTAGAATCGTGCATCTTTTGTTTATAGGTTTTTTTTTTTTTTTAATTTACTTAAGTCATCTTTACACCCAATGTGGGGCTTGAACTCAGAAGCCGGAGAGCAAGAGTCACCTGCTCCTCTGACTGAGCCAGCCCAACCAGGCACCCATTTAAAAAAAAAAAAAAAAATATATATATATATATATATATATATATAGGGTTTTTAAGACTAACATATTTAACAGGATAGCTTTCTAGGTAGGAGTCAGGCACGGGCTGTGTCCTTTCATTTATTCCTTTAATCCTCCCAGCAAGAACAAATGACCCCCAGTTACAGATGGAGACAGGAAGGCTGAGACAGGTCACGCAGTGAGTAACACTTAATTTCTACAAAGCCAGGAATCAAACTCGGGCTTCCCGACTTCAGCAAGACTCTTTTCCTAGGAGATACAGGCACAGGGCCGTAAGCCAGTAGGCTTTCCACGGGCCCACGACAAAACACTCAAACCCTTCAAGTAAAGAAAAAATATTGGCTCCAGTAAAGGACTACAAAACCTACTTTTGCCAAATGTTCTTAAAAAAAAAAAAAAAAAGTCTGTTCAAAATAACCTTGTTAACTGGCCCATGGTAATTTAACTCAATTCTGAAATAGTTATTAATGAATATAATCAAGTTTAAAGCACAAGAATAGACCTTTATTCTGAAATCTCAAAATGATAAAAGTCTTCCATTCTGTCCCCCCCTCCATAAAATTATATTTAATATTGGGCATGGGGACATTTTAAGACTTTTGATAAGATGAGGGGCGGGGCCTCCAAAAATAAGAAGCTTAGGGTTGCTGAGATCTGAAAACATCCGTGGATTTGAGTCTCGCCTCGTAATCCCACGGCTACGCTACATTTCATGTCCAAGTTCATGTTTCTCGGTCCCTGAGAAATAAGCCTGTTGTTCCACGTACTCTTTGCACTAACTTACGCAACAACTTCTTCTATACGTTGGCTTAGCGGGTCCCCTCAAGTTGGGTGTATAAAGCGATATTTCATTTTAAATAGTTGCCAAATCCTCACACGAAGGGTTTGAGCTGAGTCAGACACCTGGGGAGATGGTGCTGTGAGCGTAAAGTGGTGTTTCACGACAACTGGGCAGGGACGGGATGACCAGGAATAGGTTTGCCCAGCTCAAAGGGACCATTGCTCCCCTAGGGGCATGGGCCAGGCCTTTTCCAGGAGAACCTGGAAGGGTCGATGGTACAGCGAGCTTGCCATACTCCACTCCACCTACTTCCTGCACAGAAATCCCATGCGGTGTTGCCGGGCACAGGAACCCCGATTTCCCGGAGGTGGTGTGCAGGCCAGGAGTCCTGGGCACCGGCCCGGCCGTCAGGAGGCTCTCCACCCTTCATGAGGCTTTCGTCTCTGTCAGAAGCCAAAACAAACAGGTAAAACCAACTTCTTGACATAAAGAAAGTTCTAGAAAACCCAGCTGTAGGTGCTGGTCAGGAGGTACAGGTGGGGAGGAGGGCCGAGCTCCCCCGAGCCCTGCTAACCACCCCTTGAAACCAATACCAGCAGCACCGGACATTTTTCGGGCACTTTTTTGGGCAGGGACGTTCAACCGCATAGCATCTCACGCACGTCACTGTCATGCCACACAGGGAACCTACACGAGGCAGAGTCCTCCCACTGCAACCCGCAGGTGAGGCCCCCGACAGTCAAGGGACTGTCCCAAAGCCACCCAGCGATGCTGGGGCAGAGCATGCCCTTGCCCAGGTCTCCGGACTCAAGGACAGCCCTTTCCTGACTCCAGCCGGTGGCTTTTGCACACTGCGGTCTGGGCTCCCGGGAGAGTCACCAGCTCCTCTGCTCCACCCCAGGACACCGAAAACCCCAGAGACCCGGGCCTGCTGGCAGAGGGCCGAGAGTTACCCAAGCGCTTGACTCCAGAATAGTGTTTGTGTGTCTAAGACCTGGTAACTTGAACTATGCTTCTCATTTTTCCCCTTGAAAGTGGCCCAGGAGCCTGACTCACGCTCGCTGGGCTGGAAGGTGCGGCCACGCCGCCGGCCGCCACTCCTCCCCTCCGCCAGGGTCCTGGGCCCCCGGGCGAGCGGGCAGAGCGGCTTTCCGGCCACACCAAGCCCCGTTCTCCCCCCGCTTTAGAACCTGGGCGTCCGTCCTGCCACGTGGCGTCTACCCCGAAGGCAGTCCCTCACGTGGGGCCACCGGCAGCGCCTCCTGACCCCTGTGGCCTCTGCCCACCTCACGTTCCCAGCGCAGGGAAGTCTCCCAGACACCTGCGACCCACGCAGCCAAACCCGCGACTCTGCCTGCGCGGACCACACTCGGGGCGCCTGCCTCAAACCCTGTCCTGCCCACCGTGATGACCTCTGCCAGGCCCCGCCCATGGGTCCCTTCCACAGGCATTTTATGTAGCCCTCCCTGAGAGCCCAGGACCGGTAGACACCTAGGATACAGCCTGTGTCTTCAAACAGCGCCTGCTCTAGGGGCCGAAATGGACAAGGAAACAATTTCTATTCAAATGAATTCGTATGAGGAGGGAAGCATAGGGCAAGCTGTAACCCAGGGGCAAAAAAATTTTAAACACCTATGACTCCGGGAAGGCTCCCTGGAGGAGGGGATGCTGGAGTGGAATCCTGACACGTGGATCAAATTCTGTTTCCAGTCAGGGCTCTGCTGGCTCCGCTTGGACCAGCCCAAGAGGGCGGACACTCAAGCTCACACCAGTAGGTGGGGCTCCCGGGAATATTCCCAGGGTCCCCAGGGACCCCGCTCCCCCATTGGTAGCTGGTCTGGCCTTTCCCCCGGGGTTAGCTTCAGGGTCTCCCTCGAACCAGGAAGCCAAGGCAAACAGGGAGGGTCCTGAGCACAGCTGTCCCCGTGAAGCCATGAGGTGTGCTGGCTGGAAGGAAGAACCCCAGAAACGGGCTCCTCGGGACTGAGGCCTCCGGGGACTGAGCGCGTGGGGACCAGCGGAGAAACCACCAGCTTGGCTCTCCAGGCCCCTGGAGAGCGAGATGCCGACTTGGCTTGGCTGCCTTCCCGGATGAGGAGACGCAGCACAGACCTCAAGGCCAGTGCTGTTATTCCAGACGCCGAGCTTCTCCCCATAGTCACGGTGAGGCTCGGCCGTGCCCAGAGATGGTGTCTGCACACAGCAAAGAGGGCCGCCTCCCAGCTGGCCACCAGGAGCGTAAGACAAGCAGCTCTGCGTTTGATTTCAAGCCCATCCTGTGACAGACTCCAGGCCGAGACAGTCCCTCGGTCCCAAAGGGGAGGCAAACACAGCTTGGCCAGCAGGCTCCGACAGCGTCCCAGGGAAGGGGCTCCGAGAGGCAGGTCCATGATGACACACGGCGGTGGGTGGGGGAGTCCAAAGCATAAGGTGACTTTGGGGGAGGACAGAGGACATAGGACAAGTGACTACTCACTTGTTAGCTGGGCCAGGTGCTTGGCTGGGGGCTCTGTCTACCTTATTTCAGATCATCTCAGCCCATGCTGAAAAGCGTGATCTATCCTATGTTAACAGATGAAGGAACGGAGGCTCATAGAGGCTAAGTAACTTGCCGGAGGTCCACCAGCCCAAGGGGCAGCTCTGAGGTCTCAGCCTGGCTCAGGGGCCACCAGCCCCCCCTGCTCACAAGGTAGCTTTTCCAATCGTCCTAATGTCAGGGAAGGGGAGAAGGACAGGAAGTGGGCGACCGAGAGCTGGGGCAAGGCTCAGCAATGTACTCATCCGGGCTCAGCCTGGGGAACGGCAGGTGCCGTGCTCCGAGGGGAACGAGGGTGACAGGGAGCCCGTGACTGGAAGGGAGCCGCACCTGCAGAGTGGGCTCCCCAAGCTTGTCCATCCTGTGTACCCTGGGCACCCGCTCCCAGTGTCAGCTCCCCTGCCTTTCCCCTGACCCAGCCAGGACCTCCCAGGGGACCAGGCACCTCTGTGCCTCCCAGGGAAGCTTCTGGCCCCCGGTCCTTTGTCCCACATCCTGCCAGCTCCATGGAGCCAGGCAGCCACCTCTCCGCCACCCTCAGAGGTGGCTGGGAACACCGGTGCCTGGCTCAGGGAGGTTCCTGGAAGCTCTAGGCACGGATCAGTGCACTCAGCCATCGGATTAAAGGGGCTCAGAACGAGGGCAGCCTGCAAGGTTGGGCCGCCGGGTGGCTCTGGAGAGAGGCCAGGCAGCCCTTCCTTCCTCGGCCCAGCCAGTGGGATGCTGGGCAGCCTAGAGAACCTGGGGGCAGAGAACAGGGCAATGATGTGGCCTCACCTTTTCCTTCCAGCTGCCACAAAAGGCAGAGCCCTTGGGGTCCGGAGGTGGCCTTTCCGGGGGAAAGGAAAGCTCTGGGTGGTCAGAGTCCCTGTGGAGGGATGCAGGCCTACGCCACAGACCGTGTCCCACCCGGGTCTTGTTTAGAGTGAATCACTTGGAAAGAGACCTGAAACTGTATCCTACAGGAAATCATAGGCCAAGAGCCAGAAAGAAACCAGGTCAAGCTTCATGGAATCAGGCCACCAGGAAGGAAGGCAAAGAGCCCACTGTTTGCGGAGTGTCTTCTCCATGCCGGCCATACCCAGCACACGCGGAGCAACACCCTTCCAGGGAGGTCAGGCCTCTGCCCCATTTCACAGGCTGGGCCAAGACAGTCAGTGATCTGGTGGCGGTGACAGGAGCGGCAGGTGGCCCACCTCGGATGCAAACCCAGGTGACTCTAAGCCCAAAGTCAGACCCCCATCCAGCATACCAAGACCGCCTCTGGGCACTGCCACCCACCACACCCCCCCCCGGGGTACCGCAGCAGATGGTGTGGGAATCCTCGAGGCCACCCTGACTCTATGAGGCAGCAGAGTGTCAGGGTCAAGGGCACGTGGCAGAGTTCAAAGCCAGGCCCTGCATTTACAAGCCGTGTGCCTTTGGGCAGATGTCTTAACTTCGCTGGGGCATAGGCTCCTCTAGCGAAGAACAGGGCTATGGATGTTCTGTCCTCCAAGCTTGCCTGTGAGGAGGAAATGAGGGGTTTGGGGTAGAACGTTGAGGCCAATGCTTGCACACTGTACGTGTTCAATGAATGTTAGCTCACGGCCCTACTGGTAAAGTCAACATCAACCCGCATCTGAAAGACCTAGCTCCTGTCACCACACCTTCCCTTACCAAATCCCTCCCCTCGAAACCCCAAACAAGCTGCAGGTTTTCGGGCAGGTTGCTGATTGCTCGGGGCAGTCCCGCAGTGGGAGCTGAGACCAGCCGGGGAGGCAGGGGGACTGAAAATAAACACACGTCAGCAGACCACACACTTCATCTCCCGCCCCTCCCTCTGCGGACCAGAGGAGAGAAGGCCAAGTTCTCCATCCACGTCGAGTCAAGGCGAACGTACTTCTTCTTTGAGGGAGGGGAGGCCACGGGAAATCAAAGTCGAGTGCCATGAGCGACCACCCCGGACATCACCTCATCTCAGGGACAGCCTCACCTGGCCGACCCCAGGGCTGGGAAGGAGCCAGGAGCTGGGAGGATTTGGGACCATCACAGGCTGGGAAGCCAGAGGTGGGCTCATCACACACACACACACACACACACACACACACATTCCCATCCAGCTGTTCTGAAACTCCATGGCCCTTGACCTCCTAGGGAATCACAATGCAACTCGACCTCCCCCTCCCCAAGACACTGGACACAGCTGCATGGCCTGGGGAACTCTAAAAGGAACAGAGACAGACACAGAGACCCCCAGGAAGTCCCCAGAGACGGGGCCTTCTGGGACCAAGCCCAGACCATCCACCGGTATTGGAGGTCTACTTTATTTTGAAAGACTACAACACGACCCCCGCCCCCCGCTCCCTTGCTCACTGGTGTGTCCCAGTCCTCGACTTCAGCCTACTGTCTCTGCAAGGAACCTCTGTCAGGAGCCCCAAGGGCCCCTGGCTGTAGCCATTCCTCCTCAGACGGCCCTGACCCAGTGATCTCCGAGCCCCCCGAGGCCGCCTCCAGGCAGCACACCCAGCTCGGCGGCTTCCCCTGGAGCTCACGAGAATTAATTTACTCCCAATTCTCAAGGCTCACCTCCTTCACGGTGTTTCCACCCTTCACTGCTCCCCACAGCAAATAATACCCCATTTTATATGGAAAACACTAAAATGGGATCACACCTTTTAAAAGATATTTCCACCTCACAGACTGAAATCAGACTTCACCTTTCTCCCGCCCTCCACAACCACCGCCCTGGCCCCCTCCACACACACACACACACATACACACACACATACACATGCACGCACGCACGCACACACGCACGCACACACCCGTTCTGCTACCAGACTTCCCTAAGCCCGTTTAATTGAAAAGGCATGATTTAGGCTAATTGACAGCAGATGGGTTCGGCTGCAAAACGCGGAGAAGCATTTGTTGAACATGATTTACAGCAACGAGGCAAAACTTTCTCCTTTTTATATCGTTCTTTGGGCTCCATGGCCAAAACAGCTCAGCAGAAATGAGAGGAGAAAAAAAAAGTAATTAGTGTTTAATTTTTTAACAATTTTTAACTCCCTTTTTAATTGCTTTACATAAACCTGTCCTAGAATTTTACAGCCTTCAAATCTCTGTCTAAGTCTGGTCCTTGTTTCTGGTTTTAATTACAGGGAGGCTTGTCTGGCACATTAAATTAGAAGAAAAACACACACACACAATTTCAGAAATATTTTGCTGTTGGACTCCCGACCGAACATCTAATATTTCAGCGTGCGACTGGGAAGGCTCTGGTGGAAGCAAAAGTGGGCCAAGGGCTCCCACAGCATTACTGCGTCAACCCCCAAACGGTCCCTCAGGTTATTAGCAGAGAAAGAGCGGTCACAAGACCGTGTGCGATGGCACCCAGTGGTCCGGGCACTGTACCGCTGCTTCGAAAACAACCGGCTTTCCCAGAAGAGCTGGGCGTGTCGTAGACCTTTGCAGGCCTTTGGTCCAACTTCAGGTTCTTTCTTCCAAGCCAGGCCATCAGACCTTATGCTCCCGTCTCTGCAGTCCCTTTCTCGGCAGGACGGAAAGCTGGGGAGCAGCGTGTAGAGCAGACAAAGGAGGGGTGGGGGGTAAGGTATCTCCGCAGCACAGGGTTAACGGGACAGAAGGGCCCCGGGTGGTGGGGGAGAGATGCAGGCTGTGTGCGGACCAGGCGGCTGCATCCGGTGGCATCCTTTGCAGAGAGCATCCAAGCTAAGTCCTACCTGCCCTGAGCACTGGACCTTCTGCTCCCTCCAATATGGTAGCCCCCAGCCTCCACGTGGCTACTTAAATTGAAATGGATGAACGTGAGATCCAATGGACAGTTCCCGCCTTCAGCTGCGCTGGCCACATCCCGACTGCTCCGTAGGCTCCTAGTGAACACACGATACCGTCTAAATTTAGGTTGTCTGTTGGACAGGGTCGCTCCAGTTTCTTCCTATGGGAAACGTGGTCTGGGGCGAGGCCGCCTGGGTGCCTCCCCGCCCGGGGCAGGTGTTGGGACATGCAGGATCGGAGGCCTCACCAAGACTTGGAAACGACGACATAACGAGCCCCCAAGTGATGTGAGCACACATTCGAGATCCCATCCCTGAACCACCGTGGCTGGCTGGGGCTTGGAGCAGAGTAATGGCCCATGGATTCCCTTCCAGGTGCGCGCAGCAGTGGGGGAGAGAGTGCAGATGGGGGGGTAAGGGCTGGTGTGCCGTCCTTGGGACACAGACCCCGCAGGGCTGAGGCTCCCCGGCTTGTGTTCGTTAGCGCCGAGGCCGCAGACCCCCTTGGCAGACCCTGCCCGAGCCTGCCCTGGGCTGCTCCAGGACTCCCGCTGGGAGGCGGAGGGCTGCCTGGCGCCGCTGGGCGGGCAGCTCTGGGGATGGAACGCCGGCTCCCCACACACGGTCATTACCTCCCGAAAACCCGGGAGTTATTACAATTAAAACACGTTGCAGGGGGGCGTGAGGGCTGGAGGAGGTCCCTTTAGGAAGGAACACTGGGATTAAAAGAAATTAGAGCTGTTGTCATGACGACGCTGCCGGGCCGGGCCTACCCTGTGATTATGTCAGTGGGAACGGGATGGGGGCAGATGGGGCTGGGACAGGGGGTGCTGGGCAGTCCTACCCAGCTGCGCGGGCAAGAGCTAGGCTTTTTCCCTCAAAATGGGGTGCAGCAGCCTGGGAAATTGGATTCCTGCTGGCTCTCGAATTCTCTGGAACTGTTGCTTATCCCGGGGAGCTCTGTGCTCCAGGACGCTCCCACCCCACCCAGGCCTCTGCCATCCCTTTCTTTCTAAACTAGGAAACTCCCAAGAGGGCCCCTGATCTTTCGGCCTCGTAGGTGGAATGGCTTGGCCTGGTTTCCTATCAGCTCGGCTCTGGCGATTAGGAGACCCATGGGAAGCCAACCATCCCTCCTCCAGACGTCTGGGGCAGGGGTGGGGGGGTGGGCAGTCTGCAGCAAGAAGTACACGTGTGCAAGGTGGGCAGAGTCAAGGAAACCGGGAGTGGACGTGTTCTGGAAGGGGGCCCATGATAATGAGCAAGATGGAGATCTGCCTGGGACCCCTCCAGGCCCCAGCAGAGGATTAGGGTCCCTACAGAATGGGGATCCTCGTTTGGCAGAGCTACAGCGACTGAAAAGAGAAAACAGTAATTAGCTCTTTATCTCTCTCCTCGCCCCCCCACCCCCGCCCCCAGCAGGTCTGGCCAACAGGCAAGAAGGACCTGTTCTGGAAGCCCCTGGGGGAGCAGAAGGGGAAGGGCTGGGATGGGACTGGGGATTGAGGCAGGGGAGGGGTGTAGGCTGCTCACGTGAGGGGGCCTCCCAGCAAATTCTCACTTGGCCAATCCTGGCTCCTCTGGTACCACCTTCAAGGGCTCATGGGCTCGACGCACAGGAAGAGAGGTACACGCCGGACCGGAGGGAGGAGATTCAGATGTCCAGAGGGCAGCCTGCCATCTGGGTGGTTCATTGGGCCCCAGGCTCGTCCTTGATCCTCCTTAGAACCCCAGGCTGGAGAGCCTTGAGCTTCTGGATCCTCCTCTTCCTGGCTTTGGCCCTCCCAGCTTTGCCTTTTGAAAGCTCATCATTTCCAGATTTCCAATGCCCCACTGCCCATCATTCTGGATCTTCAGAGTTTCCCCGTTTATATTTGCAAGACCTGAAGTGTCCCTGGAAAACATGCATGTGTCGTAGAATGAGGTCTAAGTGCAAAGCTTTGCCTCAGCCACTGACTTTGCGTGTGACCTTGGGCAACTCACTGGACAGGTCTGTCTCAAGTTCCTTCTCTGTACAAGCCCATCTAACATGCAGTGTCATCTCGGGATTTGGGACTCCTGGTTTTAAAATAGGGACATCCCAGGCCACCTGGGTGGCTCAGTTGGTTAAAACTGCCTTTGGCTCAGGTCATGATGATTGAATCCGGGATTGAATCCCGCACTGAGCTCCCTGCTCAGCGGGGAGTCCGTTTCTCCCTTTGACCCTCCCCTTCTCCTGCTCTCTCTCTTTCTCAAATAAATAAAATCTTTAAAAAGGGGGGTGGGACATTCCTCAGCAAACCAGGACATGTTGGTCCCCGTTCCAGGCACAACACAGACATCTTGGGGGGCCAGCTACTGCCGTATACGGATGGGCTTCCCTCCTTTGTAAAATCCTTTCCACATTATATATGTACACAGAAGTATCTGTACACATGCACACACACACGTGTGCACCTATGTGTGTATGAATTTCCCAGAGACACACACTGGGAAGTAATTATTTACATTTCAGCGAGAATCCGCACTTGGCAAAATGACCGAATGTGACGTTCCTCTCTACAAGGCTCAGGTTAGGGAACGCGACTCTGTATGGAAGGAAAATCCAGGGAGACCGAGTTGACAGACAGGAAAGCCACAGGAAATCCATGTGCTTCGGAGATCCTCTCATTTCCGGGGAAACCCCAGAACTTCCAGAAGAGTCTTGTTCGTTCTAGCGGGAAGTGGAGGGTACCTCCTGCTCTCGCCCTACCATGCCTCCATGGGTGCCTGAGGGTCGCAAAGGCTCCGGGGTGCACCCCAGCCCGACGGGACAGAATGGGCATTCTGCACCTGCCCTTTGTGACCCACCCAGGCAGCATTTATTTTCCTGTCCTCCCTCAGTTCAGAGTTCACGGACTGGCTGAGGCTCCTTTCTGCAGCTCCTAAGCGACTTTGGGTGGTGAGTTCCCACGCAAACTGAAACATTCGCATCATAGCACTCTGCATAGGATTCTTCTTCTTCTTCTCCTCCTTCTCCTTCTTTTTTTTTTTTTTTTTAACCACTTAGCATTCAGAACAGCAGGTAAGAGGGGCCAGGAAGGAAAGAGGGGAGATGACATTGGGGTCACGATCCCCTCCCCCTACCAGCCTGGAAACCCAGAGGGATGGTGAGCCACACAGGCAGCCTGGCCCAGGGAGGGGGTTTCAGAAGCAATGACTCCTGCTGGACCCACGAAGGTGCACTCCTGAGGACTAAGGTCCCCCAGCTCCACCACTCCCAGCACCCCTGCAAACCTGAGCTGAGCAAGGGCAGGGGCAGTGGTGGGGCGGGTGTGGGGGGAATGCTGAGATCCCTGTGTCTCTGCCTCCTCCCCTCCACCTGCTGCTTTCAGAGACAACCTGAGCCACAATCAGTATAATACACTTCACTCACTCCCCCCACTAAATCATGAAGAGAAAGAGCCCAGCTGGAAACACATCCTGTCTCCTTCAAGGTGAGGTGACAGTGGGGCCAGGCACAGCAAGAGGGGAGGATATTGGAAGGCGTTGAAAAGGAATGCTCTCTTTTTCTCCCCTTTGGAGAGATCAGAGTCCTCTCCGGTAATGAAAAGGACGCAGATTGCCTCTGTGCGTCCGAGGAAGGGCAGGCTCCCCAAGGCTATGAGGCTAGGGAGCCCAGGACCCAGAGGCCCCCAGCCTACCCCCCCCGCCCCCCGCAGAGGCAGAGGCTGCATCCCAGGGAGCTCATGGTGACTACTGAGCCTGTCCAGACCACCCAGCACGGCTGGGAGGGGACTAGTGGTGATGCTGGCTCTTCCTATTTCTTAGCCGGTTGTTTGGCGGCGGGGGCGGGGGGAGGGGGGCGTTGCCCACCATCTTCAAGGCTGGGGCTCCATCCTGCTAGGAAGAGAACGCTGAGCTAAAGGATGCTGACATGCCCCCCCAAACCCCCATTTCAATCCCTGCCTGTTTCTGCTACTTACTGCATTTACTATACTACTTTGAAGTCTCTCTCTTCCTCTCCCCAACCTTTGACCTCTTAGAAGACTAGGCTTTCTGTGTGTTCCTTTGTATCCCATGCACACAGGAAGCACTAAATAAATGCTTACTGAAACAGACTCTTATTTTTTTAAAGATTTTATTTATTTATTTGTCAGAGAGAGAGGGAGCACAAGCAGGGAGGGAGAAATAGGCTCCCCGCTGAGCAGGGAGCCTGATGTGGGGCTCCATCCCAGGAAGGCAGGCCCTTAACCCACGAAGCCACCCAGGCGTCCCCCGAAACAGATTCTTTACAGCCTTACAACCATGCTTGTCCAACGGGTGCAGGATTTATAGGACACCAGACCAAATCCCCAGGAATCCAGGCAGGGTATCCTGGCCACTCCCTCCCTCTCACCTCTCCTTTGCCACAAATTTCCCCCAAAGGAGGCTGGGAACTGGCCCACTGCTCTGCCTCACATAATTTAACAATAACAAAAAGGAAAAAAAATGCAAACAATCCCTAGAGGAGAAAAGGTAGCAAAGAGGAAAAAATAAAAACCCAGGAGAAGAGGAACATAATGTACGCTGTGTACACACATTACAAGTTAGCATATCCCAAAGCCCCCTGGACAGAAACCAAACAGGAAATCTAGAATCATTACCAAATGCACTTCCCTGATTTGCCCTGCCCTCGGCCCCTGGGGGCTAGGCCAAGGGACCTCAGGCCCTGCTCACTGGGCTAGAAGCCTCATAGCGCGGGAGAGCGGGACTTTGATGGACTGATGGGCGTTTCCTCCCCTCCCTCTTCCCTC
The DNA here is from genome assembly GCA_004024625.1 of Mellivora capensis. Classification (NCBI taxonomy): domain Eukaryota; kingdom Metazoa; phylum Chordata; class Mammalia; order Carnivora; family Mustelidae; genus Mellivora; species Mellivora capensis. The sequence goes on along the minus strand of PISX010001938.1, from coordinate 100,826 downwards.
CTGACCTCTCTGTAGGGTAGGGTTTCTCGGGGGATGGTTGATGGGATGGGACGGAAGTCTCTAGCCGCTGCCACCTCCCAGAAGCAGCAGGGCTCAGAGCCTTTCCACGGAGGCCCCCCACGGAGTGGGAGTGGCAGGTGGCCAGCAGCTGGCCTCCCTCACCCCACTCCACGGAGAGCTATATGATGGCCTTGGCTTTGGGATCAAGACCTCCTGCTCTTAAGAAAACAGATCAGAAATTTTGGCATCCAAATAAAATATGGGGAGAGGAAGCAAGTAACCCTTCCAGTGAAAGGCAGGCCACAAGGTGGAAGTAAAAAGTCTGAGCAGAACTCTGAGCTGCCGTGATCACAAGTTCAGGTTCATCCTCCCCGGGGCTACTCCTTTTGCTTGGAAGAACCATCAAAGACTGCACCCTGGCCCTGGCTGCCTCACCAATCCATCAAAAGTCAGCCGACCTCTCATGTGAGAGGCCAGATAGGAAATATTTTCAGCTTCAGGGCCATGGGGATCCCTGTCGCAAACTCTGCCACTGTCCCACGAAAGCAGGTACCACACGGAAATAAGGGGCGTGACTGCGTCCTAATAAAGCTTCATTTACAGGGGCACCTGGCTGGCTGGGTAGGTAGAGTGTGCGACTCTCTCTCTCATGGTTGTGAGTTCAAGCCCCTTGTTGGGTGTAGAGATTGCTTAAAAACAAAATCATAAAAAAACAAACAAACACAGAAAAACCCACTTTATTTATAAAGTGGGGCAGGCTTGGCCCACAGGCTACAGTTTTCCAACACGTCGGCACAGTTCATGAAGACCGTGGAATGATATGACAGCCGAAGAATACGGGCTTTGAAGTCAGGCAGTCCTAGCGCTGGTCTTTGTCCAAGGCTTACTAGCTGGGTCACCTTGGGCCAGTCACTTACTCAAGCCCCACGTCCCCAAGTTTAGTGAGTAATCATGCCCGTGTCACCGGGTTAGAGTGATGACAGAACCGAACCGGCTAAAGCATCAGCCACTCCGTAAATGCTCCTAGTCCTCATCTGGAGGGGAATTAAGGGGCATCCCCGGGCGGGCGCGGCTGTGAGTATTCTGCTGCTGTTGGAAGAGCATCTGTACCCCTGGTGATGAGGGTCCTCAGCGTCTTTCCACACAAAAACTCGTTTCGTAAAATTCAGTATTCGCCGGATTCATTTCATGACGCTAAGTCAGTTGGTTGCTCCTAAGAGCCGCCTGCAGAGCTTTTAAATCTCTTAAACCAGAATGTCTGGGGGTGAGACCCTCAGGCATCGATTTTGCCACTCTCCAGAGTATTCCACGGGACTGCATAGATGGGAAGAACGAGGGAGAGAGTCCTCTCCTTTCTTTCTTCTACTCCCGGTGGCGGTCCGTGCCCCAGCAGCATCAGCATCACCTGGGAGCTCGTGAGAAAGGAAGGCTCTCAGGTCCCACCCCGGACCTGCCGGATCAGGCTCCTGGCTTTGACAGACTCTCCAGGGGGCTCCTGCGTACGTCCAACGGGAGGAACACCAGTCTCGTCTACAGATGCCTGACCGAACTTGGCTCTCCCTCAGAATCCCCTGCAATGCTTAAAAAAAAAAAAAAAAAAAATTCCTAGATCACATCACCATCTCACTGAATCGAAATCACCGTGGGTGGCCCAGGGATGGGTACTTTGTTCCAGCGTTTTATTTGCAAATGTTCAAATGCAGAGGAATGTTGTACCCACACACCCAGCACCTAGATTCTAGGATTCTCAAGCTTTTGCTGTGTTTGCTTCCTCACATACCTGTGCACGGATCTATCCATCAACCATCTCACTTTTTCAATGCATGTCAAGGTCCAACTGCAGACATCCGGACCCTTCATCCCTAAACACTGCAGTATGCGTATCATTAATTTCTAACAAGGTCTCCAACTGGTGCAGCCATTCATCTAGTGAGTCTTTTTTTCTGTCCAGAAGGAACGGTACTCAGGACTTGGTAAAAAAGCAGTCCTCTCCCTCCAACGCTTAAAAAGGGGATGCCCTGGGCTTTCTGGTGTTGTTACTTTCAGGATTAGGGGAATGTCTGGTGTTTTACCTCATTCCACATTGCTCGTGAACCTCACCTCCTCTTTCCCTTGGTCGGATCTGGAGACAATGGCCACGCACTGCTATCTCCCTGCATCTCTTGTATTTAACAATGTCATTAACTGTGTTCATGTTTCCCAAACCTTCCCTGGTGTGTTCCCTCCTGGCAAACCTTCCAGTTCTTCTGCATCCCGTCTGTGGAGACTAACAGTGAGCCTTTACAGTGAGCCATTACAAATGTCCAATTCTGTAGTCGAGAACGTTGGCCACAGTGTCACCTTTCCCTCTGGTTTTCCTTCATCTTCTTGTTTCTGCTTTGTTTTGTTTTTGACCGTGACCTGCCAAATATAAAGTTAGCAGCTCTGTCAGTTGGGGCTGCCTATGAACCCAGAAACGAATCAGATATTTTTCTGACCACTTTAACCCAGAAACGAGACAGGACTATTCATTCTGGCCAACGACCAGAGCCCGTCAGTCCACTACTGCTCCCAGCAGCTTTTTAGGAATGTTCCAGAATCCCTGAGTCGGGTCTGCCTGGTTCTAACTACACTTCTGCTCCTCCCCAAGGTTCGCAGATAGTCACCAGAACCCTCGAGATAAATTAATGAGAGTTATTGCCCCTAAATAATTGCCCGATGACTTCCAGATTATTCTTCCACAATCTAGGAGAAGTCTGAGCACACACCCCCAAGCTGCTCTGTGTCAGAGATAACTGGGTCACACATAAGGTCACGCTTCATTCAGCATTTCCACCTACAAACATAAAAGGGCGAATGGGCTCTCTCACCCCCTGCCCCTTGCCCACTTCTTTTTCCAGACCACCCACTCTCTGTTTGCACTGGTCCTCCAACCTTGAAACCTGACACCCTCCTCTGTGGGAACCACCCAAGCTTAAACAAATAAATACCCCAGAGTGACCCACTCCCCGGAGGTATTCAAATAAATGTCCCAGGAAGGAGTGTGGAGGAAGGGCACTCTGGGCCTTCTCTGCTGGGTGCCTGTCTCCAGGCATCCCTGGGCCAGGAAATCTTTGCAAATATTGGGCTGGTGGTTCTGTGCAAGGCTCACCGCGTGACCCACCAGAATGGAAAGAGACTCCATGGGGTCAGAGGTTCTGTAAGTCACCTCTGGGGAGGTTCCGGCTGCTGGAGCTCAGGGGAAGGGAGGCAGGGACAGTGGGCAGGGCTCCGCCAAAGGCGAAGACCTCCAAAGCCTGGGGGGAGTCCTCCCTGAGCTCCTCCTTACTCAGCCCTCAGCGTTGAAATCCCTCCAACTGGGGATGGAGTGCTAGGTGCCATTCGGTGAGTGGATGGGTGGGTGAGTGGGAACAGGGACCGGTTCTCTGTGACTCAGACACACTGAAATATAGCCTTGAGACCAGCCTGCAGTGAGGAGGGGAGGGGTACAGGGAAACAGGATGGACCCACCAAAGCAAAAACCTCCTTGTCTCTGACTCAATGCAGAAAACCACCAAGAGTCTTTGGTTTCACGGAATGTGGACAGCTAGGAATAAAGTCTCAGCTTTGTCACGGGTCGGTTGGTCAACGGAGTCGCTAATGAAAAGGATTTTCAAGCGTATCTGGGAAATAAGTAGGGGGGATAACGGCTGCTTTAAGAGACACTCAGATATTTGCAGACCTTCCCCTACCCCTCAGCCCCACACCGCCCGCCCCCACCCCGCCCCAAGGAAGGGAGGAGGAGAGATGCCCTGTCCTCAGAAATTGGCCAAGGAGGTTTTACAGATGGTCCCGGAGAGGGTGGACAAGACCTCACTAGGAAGCTGGCCGAGAGCCGCTGGTGCGTAAGGAAGAGGGCGGGGAGAAGGAGCCTACGTTTCAAAAATAAACACAAACCCCAAAATAAACACTGTTAATGGAAGTGACTAATCAAGGGTGTGCTGAACTTGGTGGTTCTTGATAAGATACAGGTGGAAATGCACTCGGAAAAACTAACAGATTTTTTTCCCCCTTTGGTAAATAAAGCGAGGGCGAGGGTGTGGGGGACTGGGGTTGGTGCATGGTTCCACCGCGCAGCAGGGATTTAAAACACAGCTTCTCAAGGCCAACGCGACCGACATTTGGGGCTGGGGAAAACTTTGTAGTCGGGGGAGGGGCTGTCCTGTTCATCATGAGATTTTTAGTAGCTCTCCCAATTCTACCCATATCTGAGCTCGCTGTAGGGGCGCAGAGGGCCAGACAGTTGGCCAGGTGATGAGGAACATAGGATCTCATGCATTTGAACGTCTGCTGGACGTTAATGGCTGTGCGCTCCCAGGACCTCAGCAGGAAGCCACCCGCTGGCCCCCAGACCAACATGACCAGGGTCCTGTCAAAGAGGAAGCCCTACGGATGAAGTCCCAGAGCTACACAGCTTCCAGAGTTTTGGAAAAACAGTTGCCGTGGCCTCAAGGTTGCATTGGCGGGGAAGGCGAAGGACTGTGACCCATTTCCAAGAAGAATTCTCTAGACAAGTCACCCCCAGATGCCAGTTAGAGTCCACTGAGTAGACCCGCCGGCCTCGAGGGGCTCCAGAGTGAGCCACAGGTAGGACCAATGAGAGTCGCTTCTCAGACAGCAAGCTTCTCTTGCAAGGCAAAGACTAAAGAGAAGGCAGGGTGATTCCGGAATGGCTTTTAAAGACACTGTTTTCAGAGACCCCCTTGGCCACCTACCACTTCCGGTTTACAGAGTCTGCAGTGACCTAATCTGTAGTCAGCACAGCTGTCCCTTTTGGGAGGGGCGGGGTAAGAAGGATTCACCAAGGTCTGTAAGCAAAATGTCAACCACCTCATTGGCCATCTTTGCTGGCGAGCACCTCCACGAAGCTCTGGGATCCCCTTGAACCCAGGCGGCCCACATTCCCAGAAGAGAATCACACCACTCGCGATTCTGCGCCCAGGCAGCCTGGCCTGCTATGTCATGAGTCCCATTCCACAATGGGACAGAAGGGGACATTTACCACGGGGGCGGTGGGGGGGGGGCTTTCTTCTCCTGGAGGCACAGAATGAAAACCACTGCCTGCCTGTCTTACCTGGACAAGTAGAAACTTTCAGATGCTTCTACCTGGCCTCCCTAAGCTCTGTCTGGAGTCGGGCTGCTGGGCTGGAGGAGGAGAGTGATAGACTGAGCGAGATGGAGGAAAGGGAGAAGCCTATGGGGCCCGTCCGCAGGCGCTAAAGTCCTGGCCTCTCTCTCTCTGCCTCCCCCCTCCCCACCCTCTATTCTGGAAACACCGCAGAATCATCTTCCCCCCTGGCCTGCTGCTTCCCTCCTCAGCAATCTGCTTTCCACAAAAAAAAAAAGTGTTCTAAATAGAGCGGAACTGAGAATGGGAGGCAGCCCGGATGAAGTCCTCCCCTCCCCGGAGAGCCTGGCGTCCCCCCGTGGAGGGCCGGTCCACCCCCAGCACCTCTTACTCAAAGCATTCTTGACCCAGGAGCGCCCAACCCTGACGGCAGGCACAAGGCCACCGTGGATGGGTTTTGCCTCTGCAGCACTTGGCCTGGGCTGGAGCCCTCCTCCCTGCCAGGGATCTTGGATACCTTCTCTGGCCTCCCCTCCCTGCATCTGCCCTTGGAGGCAGCACCCAGGGGATCTTATTCCAGGCAGGGGCTCAGAGGCCCACCCCCACCAACGCTCACCGTGAACTTGCTGCCCCTCACGGACCCACCCGGACCTCAGCGTTCCCAAATCCGAGGTCTGAGAACAAGGACCCCAGGCTCTCCCCTACCACATTAGATTGTGGAATACGAGGCTGTATTAAGTTAGTCTCCTGGTGCTCTCAAGGGGCCCAGGGAACCAGACCGGGCGTGGATCCTGACACATTTCTCCTCCATTCTGGAAACGTCTATCCAAAGCTCCAACAAACCTGCCACGGGAGGAGTGGGATGTTTTTCCAAATCCAGGCAGCGCACACGGTCCCACTCATTTCACCCTTCCACGTGCACACCGAGAACCATTCTGATGTCAGCCGGAAGGTCTTTCCACCCTCTGGAATAAGACTCACATCCATCAGCCCCTCAGAAGACAGGGCTGTGAAGAAGGCCCACATCAGAGGGGAGGTCCAGCTCCCCCCTCATTCCTGCCACCGACTCATAACCCAGGTGACCAAGCCCATCGGGGCTTGGTCGGGGACCCTGGGACAGCTCTAGGACGTTTGTAGAAGAAGGGTGTTGGGGGGCAGTCAGGAAGAACGGAGGAAGCTGGGGGGCTCATGGGGAAGTGGTGGGAGGTAGCAGACCCCGCCCTCCACCCCAGGCCACTTCTTGGTGCCTCCACAGAGTTAAATCTGAAGGAATCCGAAGTCAAATGGATTCTGTGACTTGTCCATGAGTCACGCCACCCTGTCCTTCATGGCCTTCCTGAATCCACCACCTCCAAGAATGCCAATTCATGCAACCGAGCAAAGGCAAGCAATTTGGAAAGTGAACTTACCTAGGAAGTGGGGATTACCAGCCTGTATGACTGACAGCATGGGGGGGGTACCTCCTCCATCCATCCATCCAACACAGAAGAAAGACAGAGGGCAGAGGGGCAATGTGGAGACCAGAGGGATAGTTTGAGATAGGCCCATAGGGACCCTTAATCACACAGTGTGTTTATAAGCAAGAATAAGTATTGTTCAAAATTGTTTGGCGGGGGGAGGGAACTGGCTTTTTGTTTTGTTTTGTTTTCCTCTGATCTCATGTGGTTCAGAGCCCACGTGGGGTGGGGGGAGCAAAAATAATAAAAAATAAAAAATTATTTCTATCTCCTTTCTTACGAATCTGGTTTGGACCCCGAAAAATAAATTAAAATGCTGAAGCAAGATTTTTCCCCCCTCTGGATGAACTGTTTTACAATAAGCTACCTGCTGGGGTCAGGAAACCTGAGCTCAACGTCCTTCCGCTTGCACAAAAACTCATCACGAGAGGGACTCGTACAGAAGAGCCTCTGCGGGGAGACGGTCGCCCCCACACAACCCCTTTGTATCTGTTCCAGCTTTTCTGTGAAACCATGTCTCTCCTCTGCTTCACCCCCTTCCTTCCTCCCTCCTCGCCTCCCCACTGCTTCCAGCTCTGCGAGAGGAGCGTGATGTCCAGCTAGCGCCAACCGTCCGCCACGTCTACACCGGGAGGTTAAGTCAGAAGCCTAGGGTGCGGGGGACACTCCGGCGGACAGGGGAGGGGAGGGAAGAGCTGCTCCCTGGGCCCCGATAGGGAGCTTATTTTCTTTCCTATTAGGTGTGTGATGCTCAAAAGGCAGGGGACTGGTCAAAACCAAAATAAATAGCCAGCGGAAATAGACAGCCCCTCCCTGGGAATGGTAATTGCACAGGATGAAAGTTTATCCAAACACATGAGAAAAATGGTGCGTGGTGGAGGACGGCGGGAGCGGGCAGGAGTGATCCTTACTGGAAAGGAAATTTGTTTACAACATCTTATTTGCCCCTTAGTTTTTAATGCTGTGCTGGCCCCGTGTCCTGTAAACAGACCAGCTTTTCCACTCTCCAGCAGTGCCAGGAGAGCCAGCGACCGAACAGCCAGAGCTGCCACCAGAATCCTGGGGCACCGAGGTCTCCCGGCTATGAGAACCCACGCCCAGCCCGGGGTCTGAGGGAGAGGGGCACTGGCTGGCCTGCAGCGAAGAAGAGTGTGACGGGAACTCCAGGGGTGGAAATGGGGAGAAGCCTGCTGGGCCGATGAAATTGGCTCTTCTCTCTGCTCCCTGGGCAGGAGGCAAAAGGACGAGCCTCAATGACTCAAGGTGGGTGTCTAATGGGGTATTTGGTAGGGGCCCTGGACAGAGTCTGGAGAGAACGTGGCCTTTGGGAGGAAAAGCGGGACATGCATCAGAGAGGGCCAAAGAGAATGCGGCGTTGAGTGTGCACAGCGGGGAGATCGCTGCTCCCAGAGTCAGGGTCCGGACATCACCCCCGTCAGTACTCCCGGGCAGCAGCTCAGCTCTCTCCCCAGAACAAACACAACAGGCCAAAGAGCTTGCTCGCAGTCGGAGGGAGTCAGCAACGCCCTGGCGCATCAGGGAAAGCCTGACTCAGGGACGGAGTGCACACTGGAGTTTCTCTTCCCATCCAGGCACGGAGATCATCTGAGCCCCGAGTCACGGCAGACGGGCCACCGGGCTCCATGTCTAGAGGACAGAGGGCGCACTGCCTGAGCGCGGAGTTGTTGGCACCGTGCGAAGGGCTGTGCCTGTGGCCCACGGAGCCCCACGGAGCAGTGTGAAGAGAAGGAAACTGAGGCCCAGGGAGGCAACGTTACTCCCTAGAGGTCTCGGGGCTAGAGTGGGCAGGATGGTTCTGGCCGACCTGGTCTGGAGCCAGAGGCCGGTGCAGCTAGACTCTCTTGAAGGTCGCTGGGTCCTAAAATGGTCACCAGAGTCCCTCAATTTTTGCACAAACAAGAGCCCTCTGGCCCCATCCACCTCCTCCAGCACCACCGAGGTGTAAATGGGAAAAACTCCGAGGTCTGGGGTGTTTTGTTACAGTAGCACATTGGGACTGATACAGCTGGCATTTCCTGTCCCTCCGGAGATGTCGGTACAGAAAGCGGAACAGAGTGTGGAGGACGGGGCGTGTTCCCCGGCGAGTCACAGACTCCCTCAGCTTCGTGTCCTCACCTGTAACAACGAGGTCTCAATACCTTTCATGAAGGGCTGTGAGATTCGAGGGAGACGCTGTGAAATTGTAAAGCACTCTAGAACACGGGACATCTTCCATTCTGGACTGCCCGAGTTTTCTTGGCTGAATGTCCTCTGATCTCCCCAATGTTTGAAACTGGTGCTGGTGACCACAGCCCACAGAGGGCATCCCCTTTGTTCAAAACTCTGATTCTACTGGTTTGTCCAAAGTGAGAAGAAGCTGGGGGTACTTTGAGTTCTTCCCAAAGAAGGTGGACCTCCCACCCGTATCTCCATGGCTCCCTTTTCCTTGAGAAGAAGCTGGGGGTACTTTGAGTTCTTCCCCTCTCCCCAAAGAAGGTGGACCTCCCACCCGTATCTCCATGGCTCCCTTTTCCTTGAGAAGAAGCTGGGGTACTTTGAGTTCTCCCCAAAGAAGGTGGACCTCCCACCCGTATCTCCATGGCTCCCTTTTCCTTTCTATGTTCCTGGTTAATCAGAGATGGGTGGTTAATCAGCAAATGGGAATAGATCCTCTTTCCCGGAGCCTGCTTGATTTTGAGTGACCCCTCTTCTGTCCTTGCCTTCTGTCCCCAGGTAGCGTGCCCTTGAGCAGGGGATCTGCCCATCACTACCCATCTTCTCTGCCTGTGACTTACTGGGAGAGTTTGCACTGGGGTGAAGGGCAGGCAGCAGCATCCATCTAGATTCTCCAGGAACCCTAACAAACTGTTGATCTGGCAAATGCAACAAAGACTGTACATAAGATTCGGAAGGCAGGGAACATCTCCTACGTGGGCTTTTCTTCCCTTCTGTGTTTCCCCTATTAGACGTTGTGGAATTCTTCAGAAATTTTGACCTAAACTTTTGAGTTTAAATTTCTCGTTCTGACCTTAAAAATGACCCCAGATCTCAAATAATGAGCATAAAAACAGACGCATGCTATTTCGAGAAAGGTTTCTGTAGGGAAAGCAATCCATCAAGCCACAAGCACATTTTCTCCACTGTTCAGAAAACACTTTATTGGTGAATAAAGGGCAAACAAGAAACTGGCAAATGTGGTGGGACACGCGGCCACAGGTCATGAGCAGGAAATGTCAACCCAACATCTTTTTTGTCCATCCACCTTGTTGAAACTGCCATGCCGTAACTGAAGAGCTCTGAACTTGAGGCCCCTTAACGACCTTGGTTTCGATGCTAACCCTCCCAGGTAAGACTTGGTCCAAGTGATTGATCCATGTGATTTTGTTTTCTGAGAATTAAATGTCAATCATGGTGCCTGCCACATGACCATGACCCTGGGCGGGCATCTCAGGGATAAATTTCCATGCACAAGGAGTGATCCAGTTCCTGCTCTCGTAAGGGTACAGGGGGAAGGGGAGGGAGCACTGGGGAGAAGGGGGTACTTAAAACTAGTCCAGTGTAAGCACAGTGAATGCCATATAAAAAGTGCTGTGGTCTAGGGAGGAGGGTGAGCATTTTTTGAGTGCCTATCCCACGCCAGATGCATTAAAAGAACATGTACCTGGTCAAGAGGGAAGAAGGAATTCAGGAAGGCGTCCCAGAGAAGAGAGACTGGGAGCCGAGCCTTGAAGGACTAGTAGGACTTCAGTAGCCTGGGTACCCAGCGTTGACCTTTTTAAACATAGACAGATCCAGGAAGAATTGCCAGAGGATTAAAAATCATGCTGAGTTCAATCAAAAATCACCACTGGAATGTGAAAAGAACTTTCTTAATTAAGCAATTCCAGAACATTCCCAACTCTTGGCTACAGGAGGAGTGGTGGTGAGCCATGATACCCTGAACTGGCCCGTAAGGTGCACCCGCTGTGGACCGTTGACAAGGTCACGGGCACTTAGGGTGCCCTGTGGGCTAGACCCCATAGTGGTGGGTATTAGCAAGCCCCACCCATGAGGTCTGAGGACCCCAGGAACTGCAGTGCTCAGGACAGACTGGCTTTGTACTGAGGACGCTTGAGGCAAGGAGTAAGGAATGTTTCATGTACGTCACCTGGGTGGCTCAGTCGGTTAAGCGGCTGCCTGGGGCCCAGGTCAGGATCCCAGGGTCCTTGGGATTGAGGCCCGCATCAGGCTCCCTGCTTGGTGGAGAGCCTGCTTCTCCCTCTCCCTCTGCCTGCCACTTCCCCCTGCTTATGCTCTCTCTCTGACTGTCAAAAAAATAAATTAAGTATTTTTTAAAAACATTCCATGTAGTTTAGCTTCATTGCAGCTCATACTCGGAAACTGGAGAGACCAGGTGCCTGTCCAGCCCCTTTGGTCGGACATTTCGCTCCCCGGATGGTGACCAGCCCTGGTCAGACCCCAGTTAGCGCTCACAGCGCATCTTCAGTGGCTCATCCCGCAGGACGCCTGGCTGAGGTCACCAGCCACGGCTCAGTGCCAACAGTCACGTAGGTAGCACAGAATACCACTAAACAGTTGATGCCTATCTTTTTCCAATGCCCAGGTTTATGCTCAGGGACAAAGACAGAGGGGACCCACGAGGACCACCTGGTCCCAAGCCTCCACCCCCGCAGGTGGGCCATTCCGAAGCCAGCAAAAGCCCTGAACGCAGCCAGCTTTGTGAACGGGACAACGGGACAACGTGTCTTCCACACGCTGCTTTCCCTATCTCTTTAAAACCCAGCCCTGAGTGGCAGTAATAGCCGGGGGAGGCAGGCAAAGGAGGGAATAAAGGAGAAGGAGATGGAAAACAATTAAAACACACACACACACACACACACACACACACACAACCAAAACCCTTTGACAGGACTTGATAACCCGAAGTACACGGTGATTGGTGCCGGACGGCATACAAAAGCCAAGAGGCAGGTCCCAGGACGGGTCAACTTAAGACTTAATATTTGCCTTTCGCTAAGCAAACTCATAAATCCCCTCCAGCTGTAGCCACGCAGAGCCCCCTGTTTTTATTCATTGGTCAGAACGATAGGCAGCTCCCTTCCCCCTCGGTCACCCCGGGCAGAGAGCAGCCCCTTCCCTGTGCCTGCCATCAGTCTATAGTCTATTTGCCTGCCATCAGTCTATAGTCTATTTGCCTTCTCCCTCAACAAACTCAAGTTCAGTGCTACTGACGAGTGCAAACAGCTTTGAAGTATTCTTTGGTAATGGACTTCCCGGGACAGCCCTGCTTTCGGCTTGTGCCGCTGAAGGCAAAAGGAGAAGAGCTACTTGTCAGAGAACAGGAGGGCCTCAGCGGGGTCAGGCGAGGCTGAGAACTTGACACATGGGAGGGATCCTAGAGGATCACCTGCACCACCCACTTCCCCTTCCCTCTCCCACTTTGTGGATGAGAAGACTGAGACCACAGAAAAGGGCCTTGGGGCTGAGGTTAAGGTAGGACTAGAGTACAGACTTCCAGACCCCGTGGTTCAGAGCTCTTGCCAGCCTGATCATAGAAGGTCTTACTCAGACGCAGAGGCAGGGGGACCCAACCCTGCTTCCCACCAGCCCCGTGCGAGGGTCTTGTTCAAGGTCAGTGGCCATTCCCAAGGTCACACTTATGCCCTGTAAACCACATTCCCCTGACTGGGAACGACAACACTGGGGTTCTGGGGGCCCTGTGAAGAGGATAAAAGGTCCCTCTGGGTAAAGTTTTGATGCCATGGGGAAATCTCACAGGAAAGCCTAAGCAAAATCCCGGGACGGGGCCCTAACTTGAGGTTACGTTCAAAATGGATCGGAGCAAGAGGAGTATGCTCAGCACACGGATGACATGTCTTTCCTCCGTCCCTTGGGCAACACCTGATTTACTCCTCGCACGTGGAGCAAAAACCAGCAAAGCTTCAGGTCACGGACTCAGGGAACGATGACGGCGCTGCAGTCGTCAGAGACCCAAGAGGGTTCAGGGATCACGTGGCCCGACTCCTCCTCCATTTTACAGGGAAGGAACGAAGATGAGGGGCTTTCGGAGACAAGATCTCAGATTTCCTCATCTCCCTACTCTGTGCTTTTTATCAGCAGAAGTCACCCTGGATCCAGAAGTAAGAGACTGATACACGCTGGGGTGGGGGGGTGGGGACAGGGCACCTGCCTCAGAATCTCATTAGGAAGTTGACGTTCATGGTCTCTAGGCAGCCCACGAACTGTTCCTCACAATCCCACTACTTCCCCTACAGGGCAGAATATCATTCTCCCTCTCTCACCCTCTCTCATTCCTCTCCCGCTCTGCCAAAAACACTGCCTCCCCCAGGCCTCGTCAGATGATTCCTGCCTCAGTCAGAGGTAAATCTAGAAAAACGTGATGCTTTTCGACCACCTTGAACTCTGGGATTCTGGGGTCCTATGCGGATGAGAAGATAGGAAGTGAGAGAAAGAGGAGATTGTTGCCTTTGGCGCAACAGTGAGACTTCTGGAACCAAAGACCGTACGTGGGCCATGAATGAAGGGAACGTCTGAAATTAGTTCATCTTTTTAAAAAGAAAAGCGGTGCCTAATGTGCTGGGCTAGCCTTCCTTCACCGGCAGTGAGGGCACAGAGTCAGAACAGAGGCAATCCTCAGGTGCACAAGGGATCTCAGTCTTTGCACAGGGGTAACGAGAATCGGGTTTCTCAACGTTTGCATGCACCTCTCTACTTTAGCAGGCCATAACCCCCCGTGTGGCCACAGCGAGCAGGAGGGGTGGGACAAGCTGCTGGCTCGCGTTCCAGCACCGCAGACGCTCACGCCCGTCTTTCAGCAGAAAAGATGGAGGCCTGATCCCCTGACAAGAAGCAACAGCTTCGGGATGGCATGCAATCCCCAGAGCCTGGCTTTGACTAACCCGAAAAGAACCTGTAATTTGCCTTCAGATTGTTCTTACTTGTCAAGAACACCAAAAGTTGGGCAGGTACAACCTTCCCGTCCCCCCCCACCGCCCACGACCACGACCACCAAGTTCCGCTCCCTTATCCCAGATAAAGTCAGTGTCTGGAGAGGGAAGAGGGAACTGGGAGGCCCCATTCGACACAATCGGAGTGGAACTTGAAGGTGATCCTTGGAGGGAAAGACTTTGGAGGGAAAGCACACACTTACGTCCCGCTGACACGCCCTTCGTATTTCAAAGAATCCTAGAGTTCAAAGGAATTTCAGGAAGACCTCCAGCCAACTCCTTCGCTCCCTAGACAACCCCATCCCAACGATTTTAGCTCTTACTCTCTCTCTAGCAAAGATGCAGAGTTTTCTTCTTGGCTCATTCTTCGTGGTACGTGCATGTCTCTGAGACAGGCGCAGTCTGGTTCCCCACTCTTCCCAGTGGCTGTGGGAGTGTTTGTTTCCAAATGAACCGCTCTGTTCTTACCAAGGAAGGTTATGAGCTTCACCTTTTTTTGAGTAGGACTGTATTGGAGAGGAATCCCCAATACCCTGCATGGGTCCCGTCTCCACTATCCACAGCACCTCTTGTGAAGGATGTGGTCTCAGCTGGCTCATTGTCCCCAGGTTTTAATTCAGTATCATGCCACCCTACGGCTCGGGAAACACGTGACATGGTCAGGACCGGGTGCTTGAGCCGACGGCCTCCATCTGTAGGCTGCGCAGTGGTCAACAATGTGGCCAGACACGAGGGCTCTGGATGGCAGCTGGCCAGGCCTCTTAAGAGCATCAGCGAGCTACGGCAGATAACACAGCAGACGCGATGTCATCAAGCCACCCAGGAGGGTGGCCAATTGTTTTGGTTTGCCCAGGACTATCCCAAGTTTATCAGCGGAAGTCGTGTGTCCCCAGACATCTCTCAGCCCGGGGCTAACTGGGACAGCTAGCACTCCCAGCTTATCATCACTGGAGAATTCTAGAATCAGGAGCAGGGAGTCCTACTGCTGAGCAGACGATCAGAATGCCATGGTGTCAGAGTTCTTGCTGTTCCTGGAAACTATCTAGAGAATGGATGTCTCGAATGGCTTCAGGCTTCTAGAAAGGCCTCGCTGGGCAGCGGCTGGTCCTGTCTACCTTACTTCCAGAGCAGCTTGGAATAAACCCACGTGAATGGAGGTGATCTAAGTGGGTCTCTGTTCCTTGAAACCCCAAGGACTCTATTCGGTATGACGAACCTGTGTGCACGTCAAGGAAGACCAAAGCCCACAAATAAGACTTACATTTCAACAGCAGGACATGGCCTCGGGAGGCTGTCCTCGCTCATTCTGTGGGGACTCTGAAAGGCCAAGAAGGACGCCACTGCTCCACTGAGCCAACAGGGATGTCGCTCCAGGGTCACAGAAACACATCAGGTACAATGAGGAGAAGGTCGACGTGTATGGCCTTAATTCCTTCTACAAAGGCAAGCCGTCCATTTGCTTTAGCAGGAGAACAAATGGACGTCGTTGGTCCTGCGACTGAGACAAGGTCGACTCTAGAAAGGTTTTCAGTCATGGGCATGGAGGCTCCGGAGGGAGGGAGCGAACAGGACTCGTGTCTCGAGGGGCCCAATCTGCCATCAGGAGTGTCCTCGGGGGTGAAGAGGGTTGACAATAAACACACCAGCTCCGGTCGCTAGATGGCCTGTGATGAAGCACCAGGCACTGGCATGGGCCCCAAATGCCATCTGATAGAAGGGGTCTTCACAGCTGGTGGCACGTCTGTGTCAACAGAAGACAGCTGGGAAACGGATAGAATACTATGTCAATTATACATCAAAATGACATTTAAAAAAAAGAGAGAGAGAGAGAGAGAAGATAGCTGGGATGAACCCACAGTATTCATTTTTTGGCTCTTCTAGATAAACACCTGTGTGGGATCCAAGCAAAGAAAGCTGAACATGGAGGACCCCAGCGCCCCTACAGGAGCCCCCTCGAGGGTTCCCGACCTCTGAGGTCCCAAAGAACTTCTGCCCTGACCTGCATCGCTCTGGAACCCGAGGCGCCGGATTCCCAAGAAGCAAGAGGACATTCTACGCCGGTGCTGCTCACATAGCAACACAAACACTGGCCTCTTTAGAAGGAACAGGAACAAAAATTAAAATCCCATTTGACCTGAGTGTGGTTAACAATTCACTCTGTATCCGGCTGGAAGATAATGGAACAAACACAAATTGCCGAGTCCAAAGGCGCAGTAGACGCGGGAGCTGGGGGGCCGGCGAGGGTGTGGTGGAAAAGCCTTTCGGTCTCCGGGCATTGGGGGCAGGGGAGACGGAGGGGAAGCCACAGCAGAGGAAACGTTTTCCACAAGGAGGAGCGGCAACGTCCGGCTGGAGGTCACGTCCCACGCACGCGGGGCCGTACACAGACTTCTCTTCTCGGTGCAAGGGCTTTTGCTTTCTCCTTCAATGTCTTCTCAAATCCACAAGTTTCTTCATTCTCCAAAGTAAGGCTTCTTAATCAGATCCAGAGCTCTTGCCTCTTAGGAGATGGTCCCATCTTAGCCGGGTCCTTTACAAGTCGCGATGGCAGAGCTTGGCTCCCGCTAGCTTCCTGATGGGAAGGGTGAGCGAGACAGAGCAGCCCTTAGCTGCTCCCTGTTGCCGGGCCTATAGACTGGAACACGGCATCAGTTAGGTTCTGCCTCCGCCCCTTCCACAGTGAGCTTGACTCTCGTGTCTTTAGTCCGTAACGGTCTAGCCGGTAAACAGAACCCACAGTGCGAAAAGCACTATTTTCACTAAGACAGAAAAAGAAAAAAAAAGGAAGGCCTGTTTATACCACTCAAGGAATGCCCCCTGCACTGAATTCCCACCAGGAACCCTCCACACGGATCTCACCGCTATACCAGAGAGCTGATTTAGACACACAAAAGCAAAAACGCTGAATACAGCCATCCCAGAGGAACTGCAGGCTTGTTTTCCAGCCCGTCACGACACTGTCTGTGAGATTCGGCGCAGAGAGCATGGAGGTATTAGGTTACCCACTTTATAGATGGGAAAACTGAGGCACGGAAGCTGCCGGTGTTCTCGTACAGGATGGTAAGGGTCTGGTCCCTATCCTAATGTTCACTTTAGCAGGGACTTCTGTCTGTTCTCCCAAATCCCTTAACAACGAATTGGGAAATTATCCAGAACAGATGGAGGTCCCTTGGAGGAAACGGGAAGACTCAGCTTAACACGTTTGCTTTCCGAAGGCTGACGGCAAATAAGTGAAGACGGGCTTGGAGTCCACGTACTTTGATGATTTCCCACCACCCCCTGTGATTCCCCATTGCCAAGGGGCCAATATAGTTAGTGCCACCAAATGCACTCAGGGGATGTCCCCATTTTAAGATTGATGGGGCCCAGCGAGGCAAACAAGGGGCCTACTTCCAGACACGGATCATCCAGGCCCCATGACTGCGTCGATCACCACCCACCCCCAAGGAATAACATGGACACGTGCGAATACATCCATTCCCCAGGACCACTCCGGATGAGACGCTATGGATCCGGCCGAGAGCAGACAGGCAAGCCCAGCCCTCGCAGGCCTCGGGAGAGAGGGGACACTGACCAAGCACGAGGCCAGAAGGACATCGACAGCTGTGGGACACACACCGGAGATTCTGGGGGCGGTCTGGGCTAACTGGCCCCCACAAGCCCCCCCGCAGGCCTTCGGGGGTCGCTAACAGCCTAGCCTGCGCAGGGGTGCTGTCCTTCCCGTGGGCTTTGGCTACCCCCCTGGCAGGGATGTGTGCAGCTGCGGCGACACCAGAGACAAGGCACCGTCAGAGACGGGACGAGGTACCAGCAAGGGCCTGCTCACGGGAGACCGGGCAGAGAGAACGCAGAAGACTTTCCTCTGCAGGAGAGCTGCAGGGAGGGGGTCTGCGTGTGAGAGCCACCGACCCAGGAAAAGCCAGCCAGCGTGCCCACACAGAGGCGCTCTGGGGTCCCGAGAGGCTCTCTGATTGTCCGACAAGGGGAAACCGTAAGTCTCACCCAGGTGGTGCCCAGGCCCTCCAGACGCTCTTTCATTTGGACCCGAAAACACCCTGAAGAGTCCCACAGTTCTGCTAACTTTCCTCCGGTCCCGTTTCCCCTCCCGGGCAGCCACCCTCCGAGGGTCTCACCGAGGGCCAGGAGGAGCTTTTTCCCCAGGGAGACGCACGCAGCGAGCAAATTAATTGGCAGCAGCGGGTGAATCACACAGGGACTTCCTTCTTGTTGCCCGGCAACCGCATGCACTTGGCAGGGGGACATTAAACACAGAGGGGAATGTTGGGAGGCATTTGCAAAATAAAATAAAAAGCAAAACATACAACACCCCAAACTCATCCCAGGAGGCAGACCCAGCCAAGGCGGCTGGGGGCCTGGGGGGGAGGGCGGGGGATGGAGTGGGTGTTGGGGGGACAAGGGAATCATTGCAGGAAAGGAAAATAAGGTTAGGAGAGAACCAGCCCAATGGAGCTTAACACTCCAGGCCCTCCGGCCTCCCATAAACTCTGCTACGTGTAGCACTTGAATTTGGTCAAAGACAAACCTCCAGGAGCCTAGAGAAAGGAGCTAGAGAGGGAGCTCAGAGATCAGGAGGCACCTGGGGGGTTGCAAGGTAACCTAGAAACCCGCAGCCCTGAGGGTTTGCCAAGCCTGCCGCCGGGTGACTGTCCCTGCTGCTTATGCTTGTCCAGCGTGCGTCATGTCCAGGTGAGGTCACCGCCACCTCCAGGGCAGGACCCCCTCCCCCACTCCTTTTCCACTTGAGTGTTTTCGTGCCCGTTGCTATGGCTGCTGGGGCTGATTAGACAAATCTCCGACTCCGACTCACTGCCTTGCTCTTCAGAACCTGTCTCTGGCCTCTCTGAAAACCCCCCCAAGTGAAATGCAGGCAGCGTTCTGGTCGGGAATAGCCCACGGAAGCAAAATTGGGGACTAGGAAAGGGAGCAGAGGAACAAGAGAGCCCTTGCGGCTGGCTGGGCATAAGCCCCCAAAGACACCACGTCCTAATCCGGGCAACCTGTGCAGGTAACCCTCGGTGGCAGAAGGGGTCTGATGTGCACAGATGATCCCAAAGACCCAGATGGGCCCCAAGCGTCAGCAGGAGGGTCCCCGCAAGAGAAAGGCAGGGGGTGGGGTCGGGGGTAGGGAGGAGATATGACACAGGAGAGGGAGAGAAATGTGAAAATGCAAGCAGGAGTCCGGAGTCATTCGGGGAAGAGTCGGAAACATAGGGCCTCCAGAAGCTGGAAAAGGCAAGGAAATGGATTCTGCCCTAGCACTTCCAAAAGGAATCAGCCCTTCGGGTACTCTTGACTTTGGCCCAGTGGAATAAGCCTCCAGAATGTATGAGAATAAATGTGTGTTGTTTTAAGCCACGAAGTTTGTGGTAATTTCACGGCGGCCGTAGGGAACCAATCTTGTCTGTGCAGCAAACCACGCCTCTGTCTCCAGCTAGATCAACAGAAGAGGGGATCGCGGTGGCGATGCAGGTGACAATGGAATGTGGCAGGTCAGAAGGGACAGGGTCCCACATTCGGCTTAGAAATGTCTAACAGGGCACCTGGGTGGCTCAGTGGGTTAAAGCCTCTGCCTTCAGCTCAGGTCATGATCCCAGGGTCCTGGGACCGAGCCCCGCATCGGGCTCTCTGCTCCTCGGGGAGCCTGCTTCCTCCTCTCTCTCTGCCTGCCTCTCTGCCTGCTTGTGATCTCTGTCTGTCGAATAAATAAAACCTTTAAAGGAAAAAGAAATGTCTAACAGACACCCTGCCGGCTCAGAAGGAAGAGGTCAGGTCCCTGAAGCAGCTGAGGCAAGAAGCAGCCCAGGAAGCAGGGTCTCAAATTATACCATTTGTGACTGTCACTTGGGCTCGTGGCTTAATCTCTGCAAGTCTCGGTTCCGTCATCCGAAAAACAGAGATGATGTTATTATCTGCCTTGTGGAGCTGTTAGGATTAAATGATATACGGCATGAAAACACACGGCAGATGCCGAATACACAAATACTAATGGTAACTCTTAGGGACACATGGGCAGAAGCTGTTAGTTGATTTCCCTACCATGTACTCTCCCTTTTCTACTTAGTAACGTGACTCTAAGTTTTGGCTGGCACATTGTGGCCCAAAGCAAAAAGATTACGTTTCTCAGCTTTTCTTGTAGCTAGCTATGGCCACGTGACCAAGATCTGGCCAAAGAAATGTAAGCCAAAGTGTTTTGGGACCTCGGGAAAGTGTGTCCAAAAGGTGTTGGAAGGATGCCATTGTTTTCCTGTCTGCCTTTCTCACCTGCTTTCAACGAGGACATGATGGCTGGTGCTCTGGCAGCCATTCTGGACCATGAGGGACACTGGAGATGGGAATCACCCATTAAGATGATCTAACAAGAAGATGGAAACCTGGGTCCCTGGTAACTCCAGAACCACCACATCAGCGTTGGATGGCCTTTCTCTGGATTTCTGTTATGTGGGAGAGAATGCTCTTCTTCGTTATTAAGTCATTGCCATTTTAGAGTTTTCTAGCGACCATAATGGATACAATATATCACAGATCTAGAAAAACAGGATTCAGAGTCAGTCTAGACTAGTGATTCTCAAAGTGCAGCCCTGGACTGACAGCTTGAGCAAGGACCTGGGAACTTGTTAGAAATGCAAATTCTCAGGCCACACCCCAGACTTATTGAATCCAAAGCCCAGCAGTCTGTGTTTTAACAAGTTCTCCAGGTGGTTCTGGTATACTCAAGTGTGAGAAACATCATTCTAGACCAAAGTTTCTCAGCTCTGGAAGTAATGATGTTTGGGACTGGATAACTCTTCATCGTGGTGTGTATGCAGGGCGGGGGGCTGCTCTGTGCAGTGTGAGATGATTAGCGGCATTCTTGACCTCTAGCCACTAGATCCAGTAGCACTCTCCTATCCGTGTGACCCTGAAAAGTGTCTCAGACTTCGTAAGTGAGGAAGGGTGGGAAAGGAGTTCAGCAAAGTCACTCCCAGTCGAGAAATGCTTTCTCTTGATGGTGGTCCATTCTCGACCGTGGCTACACATTAGCATCCTGTGGAATGCTTCTCCAAATCCCAATTTTCCCTCCAGCTGGGTTAAATCAGAATCTGCTAGGGCAGGACGAGGTGGCAGTTAAAGCTTTCCAGGTGATTCCATCGTGTGGCCAATGCCGAGAGCCACTGCATGCTGCAGAAGGCCAGCGACCCAGAGGAGAGACGACCCCAGGCCAGGGAAGGTGACCCACAACTATCCTGACAACGGGAAGCACACAAGAGGCTCCCAGGCAGACGCTGTAGAAGCCTGACAGCTGTCAACCTGGGAATGGGCATCCTCGTCGCCAGATGGGGTGACTAGATGGGGAGGAATTCCTGGTGGCTGTGTCACCTCGTTTCCCATAGAACTGGGCGGACACCTCTCAGTGTCTCCCATGAATAACCACACAAAGCCTCAGTTCCCTCCCCTAATAAACAGCACACAATGGACCAGCTCCCATGAGCTAGAAACATGAGCTCATTCAACAAAAAGAATCATCTTAATAAAGACAGTGGTATGGCAGTAGGGCCTATTTAGAAACGGGGACCATTAATTCTCCTTCCAATTGGTAAACTCCCCAGGCACTGAAACCCCAGTCCTCCCACGAGGATGCCTTCGGAGCAAGGGGAGATTTCCCAATACTGAACGCAGCCCTGCAAATCAGCTTGGCCGGGGCTCCACGCTGGGTTGGAGAAGAAAGGAAGGAAGGAATTCAGTGAGAAACCAGCAATGAAGAGAGGGAGAGACGGACAGGTTGGTGCTCTGGAAAAGAAAGAGGAGGTCATGTGTGAATTGTCTCTCCTGCTGGGAACTGTCTTTTACTCCATTATTTTCCTCCCTGCTTGGCCTGCCTGAAATGCTGAGGCAAGCTCTTCCTCGTTTTCCTTGGCCCAAACCATTAAGTCCAGGATGGCACTGGGGGAGGTGGGGCAGGGGATGGAAAAAAGGAGGAGGAAGAGGAGGGGAGGGGGTGGAGGGGAAAGAGAGAAGCTCACAGGGCTCTGGCATTCTTAGGTATCCCTTCATGGCAGCTCCTGGAGGAGCTGGCTTTTCTATCTCCTGCTTGCATCAGCCCCGCCTGGTTAGCCCAGATGCAAAGAGGAGTCTGTAACCCTCAGAGGAAAAGCCCCCTGATCCCACAGCGAGTCTCTAAGAGGCTAAGGTTCAGCACAACAGAGCCCACCACTACGTTCCCATCCTTTCTCAGAGGTCCTGCCTTCTGCTCCTTTAGCAGCCGATCGGGAACAAGGTAGAAGAACTGCATTTGCTCTGTACCACGGGCGCGGAAGAAGCAAGGAAGGAACTCAGGTCCTTTTTCTGTTCCGGGGGCCTTTTGACAGGTTCCTGAGCTATCAGAGTCCCAAGTGTGCAGGACCAGCTGCCGACACTGGCCGTTTCCAGGTCCCCCCACCCCTCTCCTTGTACTACCGCCCTTCTCCAGACTCAAAATCTATCTCCTGCTTAACAAAACCCCCGGTTCCCTCCAGCCTGTAAACCTCGTGTGCAAATGTCCTGACTCTTGCAAATGTGTTAAAAAATAAACTTTAAAAAGCTTCCAGATGTTCTGTTTGTATGGTGGTGTTTCTCTGCTGCTGTCTCCAGAGGCCAGCGCCTTCGGTCCAGCATCCTGACTGCCCAGAGGAAATACGAGGCGGCCAAGGGGCACGGCCTGGGGCTATCGGAGGGGGATGCTCCTTCCCGTGGGACTACCCTCCACCAATGGTTCCGTCAACCCTCCCCCTGCAAAGATGCGACCCTGTGCTTCCCCTTCATTCTCCCACTGTCCCTCAGGGCCCACGCCTTCTATTCTCCTAGGTGAGACATACATCCCTGGAGTTCTTTCCACAGAGCATAGAGACCTCCAAAAGACCCCAAAAGAGCAAGCCCGAGATCCCTGAACGATAGGCCTTCAGGCTCCGCATCCTCAGGGTGCCCACCTCATCGCTCCCTTGACATCCTTCTACCAACCGCCTTTGACACAAGAGTCGAGCACGAAATGACATGGTGAGTCCCTTACATGTAAGGGGTGAAATGGTGTTCGCAGCTGGTCAAGGCCCCTTGGGGCTGGCGGCCTCTGATCTGTAGGAAGGAAATTGCCAACAGGCAGCCCTGGGCACACATGGCCCCACACGCACCCTTCCCAGCACACACACACCTGAGGGCAGAGGATTCTTTGCACAAGGTGACGCCTGCTCCCTTTGATGCTCGCCGGATGTGTTCCCATTGGGTGAGAACCAGACCTCAATAAAACCGGGCATTATCAAGAGGCTGGTGGTTTGTGATTGCCCCAGCCTGTTATCTCCGTGGCCCTGGGTGGGGCCGCTTTGCAGTTCTCCCCTGAAAAGCATTAACTTCTAGGTGGATCAAAGACCCTTCCGAACCAGCCAACCTGGGTCCCTTGTTTACCCCCATGAGATTGTGCCTGAAGATGGACTTTCAAGGGCACCTGGGTGGCTCAGTGGGTTAAAGCCTCTGCCTTCGGCTCAGGTCATGATCCCAGGGTCCTGGGATTGAGTCCCACATCAGGCTCTCTGCTCGGCAGGGAACCCGCTTCCCCTCCTTCTCTCTCTGCCTCTCTGTCTACTTGTGATCTCTGTCAAATAAATTAAAAAAAAAAAAAAAAAAGATGGACTTTCAAGATAACAGGGACCCCAGTCCCACGCTCCCCTCTGTCCTCTCCTGATCACGCAGCCTGTCCCTCCAGGGCCACCCAATGGTCAACCACAAGGCCCTTCTCCTCTCCCTCTTCAGATGGCCCATTTGACGACAGCTAATCGGGCACTGGGCCCCAGAGCGGCCGGCTCTGCTCTAACAACGGGGACCACGGGCACAGAGAGACACCTACTTGAAGCCTTGCAAGAGCTCCTCTGTCCTCTGTGAATCACACCAGGGATGGGGTTCCAGAGGACAACAGGCGCTACCCTCTTTCCTCAGGGGAGGGATAAACGGACAGGTGCCTTCACTGGGTCCTCTGTGAGGCTCTCCTGTCTACCCAGACGTGTGAGGGCCCGTGGCCGGCCTGCAGTGAGCACACAGCGGGACTTCTGACTTGTCTGGATTGGGAACACCAAGGATGGTCAACCACGTGGGAGAGAAAGAGCTCATGCATTCCAGGACTGCGGTGCCGGTGGGCTTCGGGGGTCCCGATTGGTCCTCGGCACCTCGTAGCCGGCACCCCGGGGCAGCTGGAGGCTCGCTGTGGCAGCCACACTCCCATTCTGTGTTGGAGGCGCCCAGCTTAGGGTCTGGTTCCGAAGAGACACGTCAACAGACAAACGAATGAAACAATGAAACGCATGAACAAGAGAAACACTAGCAACACAGGCTAGTTATCTCCCAGGCGTGGGAGGGGCGCGGACCCCCAACACCCAGCCCTACGGGCAGGAAACCAGTCCGGAGGCACGCGGCACTGGAGACATCTCCGCTTACAGGAATGGAGTCAAATCGAGGACAGAGTCCCAGATCTCGGGCAAGGGCCCCCAATTCCCTCTCACCCACGAACGAGAACAGTGCCTAGTCCGTTGTAGGACCTTCGTGAGGACTGAGTGAAACACGAAAGGCTCCATAAGGACATCTGTCACCATCATCGCACCTACCCCAGCTGTACAAAAAAATACAGGAGCGCGCTTCCCAGGAAGGAGGGACGATGAGTCAGCGCTTGGTTATTTTCCTGGTCCAGACCAGACCTCACAGGTGTACAGGAACTCCAGGCCCATCTGACGTTACGTTTCTCTTTTCCTTTTGCTATCAGTAATGTTGTCTGTAGCATTTAGACTGCGTGTGTGGGGCTGCGTGCTCAGTGCAGGGAGCAGGTGACACGGCCCCGCCTCAGGAGGCCCCGCCGTGAACCAGGCAGACGAGGCGAGGTGAATCGGGGCCTCCAGCTCTGCTGCTGTTCCACCTGGAAGCGCATAGATGTCCTTCGGCTCCAGCTCCTGGGTCCCACCCTTGCTTCTCTCCTCCTTCTAGCCTGTGTCCACTCCTCCTCGAGCCTCTGGGCCACCTGCTCTGTCCCCCTCTCACTGGAGACACTAGCGCCCGGACAGCCAGCTCAGGCCACCCAGACGGGAAAGGGGGTCTCCGGGGTCTGGCCCCAGCACTGCCAGGACGGCAAGGGGCGTGGGTGCCAAACGGACAGGGGACACGGGGCCTCGGCACCCGCCCATCAGGACTCAGCAGGGCTACTACCCAAAGCTGCAGCTGGGCTTTCGGAGGCTGGGGGAGGTCAGGCAGCAAGTTCACAGGACGGGCCACCCACAAGGCACATCAGGGCTGCTGGACTGTCCCCGGGGCCAGTGCGGCTCTGGCCCTTGGCCCTGACTCGGAACACTCCACCATATGGCTTCCCTTGGGGAGGATGAGAAGAGGAAAAGAATAAACTAGGGGCAAGAGAGAGCCACGCCTCCCTCTGGACACCGGGGACCCTTCCCGGGCTTAGGGGAGGGGAGGCTGGAACAGTCCCCAGCAGCAGGTCTGAGAAAAGCAGGCGGGCATCCCTACAGGAAATGGACAACAAGACAGCAGTGTGCCCATGAGGACCGGGGCCTTCCTGTGTTCTGCACGCAGGGCCTGGGAGAGGCTCCCAAGTTTGGATCTGAACTTCAAACGGCCTGAACCTTGGGTTACTTCACGCTTTTCTAATTAAAGACCCAAACTGGATTTTCATGTTTGCAGAGACAGCTTTGCCCAAAAGTGTAGGCAGTGGAACAAAACAGGAAGAGAACTCTCTCTCTTGTTCTCTCTCCCTTCCCTCTCAAAGTACAGGGTGGGGGCTTGGGGAGGACGGGTGAGGGGGCAAACAAAATCTTGGCAGTCTGGGCCTGTAGGTCCCCTGGAGCCTGCCTGTGTTCTGTTGGAAGCTTTTCTCTTTTCTTTGGTCCCTCAGACACCAGTTGGCTGGTCACTGGTCCGGGCAGGGGTGGGGGTGGAGGGGAGCTGGGCGAGACTCTGGGAAAAGAGAAGAAAGAAGTGAAGAACGGATTCTCCCGTGCAGCTGGAGAGAAAAGAGCCCGAGTGCCTCATCGGGGCAGAAGGCAGCCTTCCCAGGTTCCTCCGCATGCTGGGACTTGCTGGAAACCAGAGCCCCAGCTGGCAGAAGGAGGGTGGACAGTGGAACCAGAATTCAAAGGGGCAGCCAGAGGAAGGGGGAGGGGCGATGGGGGAAGTGGGGGGGAGTGGTTCAGTGAATCATATAAATGAGAGACAGAAAGGATGTCAGGCCACCTTCACTTCCTTCCTCCCTTAATGTGAATTATCTCATTAGCCCCGAGCTTCCCAGAGGCCTACTCTAAGTGATTCCTGTAACGGGGAGTTCAGTCCCCAGCCTCCCTATGGGGTTGGACTCCTGAGGGCTCAGAACGGTTCTTAAAGGGACAGCAGCAAACCACGCCGGTCAATCCATGCAACATGGAGTGCCTTCTCCAGACGCTTCATGCAACGTTGGTCAGACCCTTGCGTCCCGTGTTTCCACTGACAGGAATTTACTGTGAGAAGACAGTCATGGACATCAGGACGGGCTCGTCATGGACATCAGGACGGGCTCGTCAAGGACACACCCTTCCCCACCAGAAATGAGAGTCACCGTTTGAACCCCTGGCACCTGTAAATGTCACTTTACTTGGCAAAAGGGACTTGGCAGGTGGGATCAAGTTAAGAGTCTTGAAATGGGGAGAGGATCCTGGATTATCCAGATGGGCCCTGAATGCCACCACAAGCGTCCTTATCAGAGGGAAGCAGACGGAGGGCTGCGTACAGAGAGAAGGGACATGGACGTGAACACCGAGGCAGAGGCTGGCGTGATGTGGCCATGAGCCAAGGAATATGGCAGCCTCCAGAAGCAGCAGGAGGCCAGGAACGACTTGTCCGTGGAGGCTCCGGAAGGAACGGGCCCTGCCCACGACTTCATTTTAGTCCCATAAGACTCATTTCAGTCTTCTGGCTGCCAGGACTGTAAGCACATTTGTGGGTTGTTGTTTTTTAAGAGATAGAGAGAAGGACAGCATCGACACGTGTGTGTCTGCACAGCTGGGGGGAGGGAGAGAGAGAAGCTTAAGCAGGGTCCCCACCCAGCACGTGAGCCCAACGAGGGACGTGAATGACCCTGAGATCATGACCTGAGCCAAAAATCAGGAGTGGGACGCTAAACCGATAGAGCCACCGGGCGCCTTAAATCACCCAGTTGCTGGTGCCATGTTACAACAGCCTCCCGAAACCAGGATGGATATGTATCAAGTTCTTGCTACCAGGCTGGTCTTCAGAGCCTTTCACAGCAAAACAAGAAACGTGGGGAACATCAAAGAACCATTCAAAAGTAACTATGCCATGTGTCCAACAAGGAAATACTATATAACCATAAAAACACTGAAATATCATTTTTTAAAAATAAAGGATGGATATATAACTGAGTACAGATCCTGAGTATTTTCCTTCTATACAATTTTCCAACAGTAAGCACCTTATAACAACGTCTGTCAACATATAAGTCACAATTTGGCAGAGAGAGAGGCTGAGAATCCAGGGTCGGTACCTTTCTAGATTGTGAAGACTGTTCCCTGGCGAAGGTCTCTGCTCACACACGCACCTCAGCCTGGCATCACGGCCCTCGGCCCACGGGCCAGCGGGCTTACAGACTCTCGTCCCTAATATGCAAACCAGTCCTGTCTCCTTACAAGCAGTCTGGTCCCAGGGACCCCTCACCTCAAGCCTGCTCTCCTAACCTACCACAGAGCACATTCCTGTCGACCTCATACTCTCATACTGAGGCAGCCCTAACAAATGACCACAATCTGGTGGCAAAAAGCAACAGAGACTTCTGTCGTCCTACTTCAGGAGGACGGAAATCCAAAATCAGGGTGTGGGCAGGGCTGGTTCCTTCCAGAGGCTGGGAGGGGAAACCCATTCCAGGCATGTGTCCCAGCAGCTGCTGGCTGCCAGCCGTCCTTGGCCTGTGGATGCTCCCCTCCGATTTCTGTTCCCATCTGGAGATCCCCTTCCTCTCTGTGTCTCTCTGTTCCCCCTCTCTCCTCTCCGACTTGTCAGTGGATCCTTCGTGAATCCTACTTGCAGAGACCCTATTTGCAATCACACGGTCACATCTGAGGTTCTGGGTGGCCGTGACTTCTGGGGGATGCTCTTCGAGGCACTGCACAGGTGGCCTTCACGACACTCTGTCCTCCAGCTTCCTTTACTCCAAGTCTCAGCAACTCCACGAGGCCTGCTGTGATTCTTCCTGGTCCCAGATGTCAATTGCTTCTGGAAGGACTGGGAGGCAGATGGAGTCTCCTGAAACGATGAGGGCGTGCGGCCTCAGGAGAGATGGAATTCTCCACTGTGCAAGGTTCCTGCAGAGAACACCTCTCCGGAAAGACTCAGAGGAGATCCTGGCCTGGCCAGGAGATGGAATCAGACGGTCAGGGAGAGTCTGGCTTTAGGAGAACAAGGACTGTGCCTGATCCACTTGGCATGGTGCTAGGCAAGGAAAAGACACTCACCAGGTGTTTACTGCCCCACCAGAGAGGCCCCCACAAATGTCAGCGTTCCTTCTTTCACTGAATGTGTGGAACATTTTGGAACAAAACAAAGAATTTGACGATGTGTATATTCAACGACTATTTGTAGAGCACTTTCTCTGTGAGCCACAATACGAGATACAATCTGATGTTTCTACACGCCTCTCTCTTCTTTTGTGGCAAGACGGTGACAGACCACACGGCCAGAGATAGCTAAATCAGCACCTCCACGATTAGGCAGACTGAGACCCAGCACCCCCAGAGTTTCTATATGGGCAGGTGGTGGGTTCCTCAGGAAAGCCTATGAAATAAGGCCCTTGCTCCTTGTCAGCCCACTGCAGAAGGGAAAGAAGGCAGAGGAGCGTTCTCTGCAGCAGCCAAGGGCAGGGTCTCTGTTCCTGCTGCAGCCCAGACAAAAGACACCTGCTACGTGGTGATTTATCAGCCGTGAGAGGCCCAAGGAGCTCTTAGGCTGCAGGTGGGTGCCTGGAAAGCCACCCTCCCAGGGGAGCACAGACCTCAGACCCTGCACTTTGCCTCATCCCCGATCTGGGTGGCCCTTGGCCACTCCCAAAGCCTTGCCACACTGCTCAGTGATCTCAGCTGGCCTCACACAGACCCTGTCGGGGAAGCAGGACAAGTGATGTTATTCTTCCCACTTTACAGATGGGGAAACCGCCTGAGTGCTGGATGACTTGCTCGGGGCCACCCAGGGAGCATGTGTCCCGGCCAGGAGCCCAGTGCACTCCTTCCGTAGCCCGGGCAGGCAGATGGCATCCCCACTGCCCCCCTGTGCGGCTCCTGAGTGCTTCAGGGCTTTACACGGGAGACAACAAACACCGGGGGCAGCTCTTCCCTCTGGGTGCTGGGCTGCTTTTTTGGGACCTTGGGGACCCTGACTCCCTAAAACTCCCACCTCTTCCTGGTCCATCCACTGTCCACCTTCTGCTCGAGGCTGCACGTGGAAGGGCAGGAACCGGCAGGGGAAGGCATAACTTGTGTTTGGGCTGGACCTCCCCCAAGAGTGTCGAAGCCTGCCTTTTGGGATCCAGAAGGAAAAGCTCTTGTGTACGTGTGTACTTTTCCTGGCCTGGAGAAAGAGGGAGGAAAAGCAGAGCTGACCTGAAGGCCTAGCTCACCTCTTGAGGTTTGCCAACCTGCCCCACAGAGGTTCTCCAAGCCACCCTCTGTTGCACCACGCTGTCTCAAGCCACCCCAGGAAGTGGCTGGGTGACTTCAGAGCAGGAAAGAGCTAGAAGAAGGCTACCCGCTTCTGGGGCCACAGGTCAACAGGGCAGGAGTTAATTATCCTTGGGTCAGGCCTCTGGAGGAGGAGGTGGGGTTCCTTGGCTGGGGCCCCTGGCCTGACAGAGCCTACACCACCCAGAGTCATTCACGGCAGAGCTGATGGATGCCCAGGAGCCAGGACTCAGCAGGCGGCACCTGCACGCGAGCCCGGGCCAGTCCCGTCCACAGCCCGCTCCGCCTGGAATGCCCAGGTTCAGGCTGGCTCCTGGGACCTAGCCTTCCGGCCAAGGCTTCCCCTTACCAAACCACTTCTCAGTCCCCTTCCTCGTCCTGGGTGGAATGTGTGTCATCCTCAAAGTGCTCGGGGACACATGGTACAACCCAGAGCTGCGTGGGCTCCTCTGCCTTCGGGGTTCAGGCCAGAGAGGAACCCTCGGCAGATGAGCAGAAGGCTCTGCAGGCCCTGGGAAGCCCGGCTGCCTCCAGTAATCTAGGCCAGCGTCCGGTTGCCATGACACTCTTCCTGGCAGCGTTAATAACTAACCCCGTCCCAGACAGGTGCTGGCGGCCTGGCCTCAGGAGTTCTCGAGCAGGGTTGACAGTGAGTCACTTCCCTTTCATAGTCTGCTTGCAGACTGAGTCACCCGGAGGCCGAGCCTTCCCTACAAGTTCTCACACCTGGGCCAAGGCACATTCGTGCCCATGCCTTCGACCCCCTCCTCTCCCGTCAGCTTCACCCTGCAAAGTCCACCCTCATGGCCGGGGCCACACGGTGTCCCCGTGAGCCAGTCTCTGCCTCGCCCCCAACCCACATACTCCCTCAGCAGGGACGGTGACCCCCGGGCCCAGGGAGTCTGGAGAGATGTCTGAGAGGGGTGGCAGACAGGTGGTCCCCTGGGCCCGATGCCGGGTCAGGTCTGTCGCCTCGGACCTTTGCCCTAAAGAGCACTCTCATACCTTCCCACCCTCCGCTGCCAAACGAAGGAAGGCTGGACGTGGAAAGTTCTCAATGAGGAGCCCAAGGATGAAACTGCGAAGCCATGTTAGCTCCACCACTCTGGGGAAGGACAGAGGCTCTGGGGTGGTAAACTGAGTCCCATGACTGTGGCCATGTTCTCTGTGCGCTGCATCAGGTGGGAGAAAGGCCTGGCCTGGCAGGACCAGGACCAGGTTCCATGGGCTCTGGGGACCCATATTAAATAAACCTTGCCTGGGAGAACAAACCGTCAGGGAACCCTTCCTTTCCCCACTCTTGTATGGTATTTTCCTACAAGAAGGTCTTTTATTTGAGAGAGAGAGAAAGAGAGAGAGAAATATGAAAAATTAAAAGCAAAACAAAACAACAAACAACAATAAACCCCCAAACCTCACTGAAATCGTTTGGGGATTTACTCCTGTTTAATCCTGAGAAAGTCCCTCCCGCCACCTGGTTTCTAAAACAGACGCTAAACACAGATGAGCTCAGGCTGGACCGCGCTGGGCGTCTCACTGCCAGGGGCTCCCGGCAGGTGCGAGACTGACAGGTTGAGAAGAGATGACACAGTTTCTAGCATTGGAAGATGGAAAGTGAGTCAGGGGGAAGGACAGGAGAGGCAGCGTGCAGGCGTGGCGGGAAACCTGAC
The DNA here is from genome assembly GCA_004024625.1 of Mellivora capensis. Taxonomy (NCBI): domain Eukaryota; kingdom Metazoa; phylum Chordata; class Mammalia; order Carnivora; family Mustelidae; genus Mellivora; species Mellivora capensis. The sequence continues at coordinate 69,911 of PISX010001938.1, read as the reverse complement.
ACTTCACCAGCGCCGCCTCCCCCCCCCAACCCGGCCTTTCGGGTGACCTCCCCTTGTCTGGAGGAGGCGATAGAGTGACAGGGCGCTCCCTGGGGGTGGGTGGCCACGTGTCCCCCACTCTCAGGAGTCAGAGTGCAGCCCATCCGCAGGGCTCTGGGACCACGGCTACAGCCCTGTGCGCCCCAGGGAGCCCCCCGGACTTTCCAAACTGAATTTTGAAATCGGTTTTGGCAGCCATAGCCATGGCGCACCCGCCCAGGCGGTGAGGGCCTCTCCCCGCCACACACGTCCTGCACATCGTGTCCAGGGCCCCAGCGCCGAGGGGACAGAGGCCAGAGGGGAGCAAGGCTCCACCCCCAGGGGCTGACTCGGGGAGCCGAGTGATTCATCAGGCCTGAGCAGTGACCACGACGTCCCTGGGTGAAGTGGGAGGCCTGGGGATGGAGCCCGCTGCCCAGACGCGAGCCACAGTGACTCACATTTGGACCCCGAGGGGAAGTTCCATCTGCGAGTCCTCTGGATGGCTCTCATCCCCCGGGTGAGGTCACCCGCGCTGCTGCTCAGAACTGGGACATGCTTCTTTCTCCCAGAACCCCGGCGTTTCACTCTCAATTATGGTTAGGGCAGAAATCCTCATCCCAGCCGCAGCCGCTCGCCCTGCCCACCACACACACACACACACACACGCACACACACACACACGTACACACACACACAATGCGCGCACTCACAAACGCACCCACACACATGCATACACACGCACGCACGCATGCACACACACATACGTACACATATGCGCGCACTCACAAATGCGCACACGCATATGCATACACACACACACACACGCACGCACACACACACACCAGACGGACAGGAGGGGAGAGCGTGTCCTCCCTGGGTGTCAGGCTTTTTCATGGTTCTTTTGGCCTCGGGGCCAAAGGCAGCAACGGGGACAGGCTTTTGAAAGGAGGGACACTAAATCCACGCCCGTCGGAACCACCGTGTTGTCGCTGCTTCTGACGATGGCCCTACGGGCCCAGCTGCCAGGCCACCCTCTTGCTCCATGTCCCCGGGGGCCATCGGCCTGGAAGCAGAGGAGAGCACAGCCACGGGTGGAAAGTGTCCCCAGCAGAGTAGCGCTCAGGAGCTGAACAGAGTCTTCAGAAATACGCTGGAGCCTGGGAGAAGCGTGCAGACGAAGACCTCAGCCCGCCCACTGTCCTTTGCAGGCGTGTGTGACAGGGCGCATACACTCGCCCAAGGCTTTGCTGGGGAGCAGGAGGCGTGTGGCCTGATGGGCTGGAGTTTTCGGTGCTCGCCAGCTCACAGGACATTAGCTAACAAGCACCACGACCAGGTCCTCGGGAAGCGTTCCGAGAAAGAAACGTCCGTCAGGCGTGAGCTCCGGGGCACACTGAGCCGGCCCCACCTGGCTGGTCACGGCGACCGCAGGATGGGAAGGACAAAGGGCGAATGAGGACATTCCCGCAACCGTGGAGCTCCCTATGGTCAGAGGAGGAGGACGATGAGGCCAAGGCAAGGAGGCTGCGGAGGGAGTGCGTGGCCCCCACCCGAGGGCTGTGGGGACACCACGAGGGATGGCCTCGAGCTGCATCCCGGAGGGTGGCCGCCCCCTCCGCTCTCCTCCCCACAACTGGAACAGGAAAGCGAGAGCCTCTGGTCTCCCTCCTCCCGTAATTTCCCCCCATTCTTCTGTTTCCTCTTTCACTTCTCCTCCTTGCTGCTGAGCCCACCGTGGGCCCGATTGAAGCCTGGAGGCCCCCCCCGAGCAGGGAGGAGCGGAGAGGGACCCACCACCAACCCGTGCAAGAGGCCATCCTAAATCAGGCAATCACAGCTGTTGAGAGTCAGGCCCTGAGGAACAGCCTGGAAGCTTCTGGGCTCATCCTCACTGGAAATGCCCTCCATTGTCACATACCTGGGATCAGGCCCGACAGGCCCCGGCACCTCAATGCCCCTTCCGAGCGGGCCATCGGCCGCCTACTGCTCTGCTCCTCTGTCTCCATACCAGCCCCCAGGACACTTGTCTCACTTGTCTCAGAATCCTGCTGTGGCTCCCAGTTCCCTCACTGGGAAAGCCTGATGCCCCCTTTCCCCCCAGCCCTGCCACCGCCTTGCCACCCAGGCTCTCCCTGCCCTGGGCCTCATCCCAATCCCACAGTGCTCCTGTTCTCGGCCTGAATGTCACTGTTCCCTCTGCAGAGCCCTTGTCCCCAGCATGTTCATGGACTGGACCCTCTGAGCCTGTGCACAGGGGTCACCTCCTCAGTGAGGTGTCTGCTCCATTCAACACTGCACTCAGCCCTCCCCTCCTGCCCCGCACGTGCGGCCTGCCTTTCCTGCCCCCGTGTCTGCCGTCTTGCACAATACCGTCACCTTATGTACAAGCTAATTAACCTATATACTATTTTGCTTTTTGCCATCCACCCTCCCCCGCACTAGAAGGCCAGTCCCGTGACAGCAAGATGGTGTTCTCAGCCTAGAACAGTCCTAGAACACAGTGGGCCTCTAATAATGCTCTGTTAGGCCATTCCCAAGGGTGCAAGGGGCCGTGTAGCTTCAGGAATGAACTGCTCTTCAGGCTGAGGTCCCCTGGGGGAGGGAAGGGAGAAGGCGGGCTAAGGCAGAGGGTGCTGTGTTCCCAAAGGCAGTGCCCGCACTGGCCTGGAAATTCCCCTGGAGTCGCTCAGTCCCAACCCCGCCCCAACTCACACACAGCCTGCCAGGCACCCGGGCACACGCAGCCACTGAGGAACGCTTTCGCCAACGTACTCCTCCCCAGGCCCGGCCTCCCCCCGGCCACCCACACCAGGGAGCCAGAGGGGAGAGCACAGAGCACCGAGGCAACGTGTGGAAATATTCCAGATTTGGGGGGAGGATACACAGCAGGTCAGTTTGGCTGTGAGGATCCAAATTTGGGTGGGAAATGGGAGCAATTAAGATTAAATGTCCTGTGAGATCTGATTGCTGGGATAAACCAGGAGAGAACCGGGACAAGGTTGCTTTTTGGTTCTCTTTTGCCTTTTTTTTTTTTTCTTTAAATCAGAAAGTGGCAGGATGAATACTGGATTTAAGAAAGAAATTTAAAGAAGACAAAGGGAGGATCATTTTAGGAAAGAAAGACTAGAAATCCAAAGGTCGGAGCCCCTCATGAGCATCCCAGCTTGTGCGACCAAAGTCAAGATCAATAGCGTGGCTGGGAGAAGGGATGGGAAGGATCAAATCCAAAAGCCACCGGGGAGCAAATGCCAGGATTTAGTGTTCTAGGGGGTGGGGGAGTGAACACCATTAGCACCACTGGACATCTTCCTTCTGCCTGATCCATGCGGAATAAGATACGTAAGGAAGGGAAGAGACAGGGCATCTGCCGAGCTCTAGACTTTTATCAGTATCCACTGTATTGTCCCATGTAACTCACGATCTCCCCTGAGGACAAGGAATCAGCACCAACATCTTCTAGGTGAGGAAACAGAGGCTTAACAATTCACCCAAGATCCTATCCAGAGCTAACGAGGGGAAAAAAACACCGGCTGACATTCACTGTGTGCTTCGTCCGTTCTAGGCACTGTGCCAGGCATTACTCTGTATCCTCTCATCTCATGCCATGACACGGCAGGGACGGCTCTTCCATTGTCCCCATTTTACAGACGGGAAAACTGAGGGCTAGGGAAGTGAAGGTCAGCAGCCTCGAGAAGGAGGCAGTGATAGAAGGCAACTCCGGGTGAGTAAGCATTCCTCTGCTTCCTCATCTGTGGGCTGGGTATGACACGCTCACCTGCTGGCATTTCGAGAGGTGAGAACGAGTTCGCCCAGGTAGACGCCGTGAGAACCCAGCCTGCCTAGAATTCATTGCAAGGACCGTTAGTATTTATTAACCTGTGTCTCTGGAACTTCTCCGACAGCTAAATGCAAGGCTCCTGCCTGCCAGTCAGCTCTCTGGGCTAGGAGGCCGGTGTGGTTGCAGGAGGGGCGTCTGGGAAAGGGAGGTTGGCTGCAGAAGGAATAAAAACCCCCAGAGCGAGAGGAGCAGCAGGGGTGTGGCTCTCCTCTGATTACCGGCCGCCACTCACCTTCTTTCTTGGCTCGGAGCACCTCCCCAGGTCAGCCTCAAAGCCCTGATTTCACCTAGAAAAAGAAGGGAGAGTCATGCCAGGAAACAGCAGAGTAAAACCCATCTGCAAACTTAAAATATAGAGGGAGTGGTTTCCGAGCGCCCGACAGCCTCTCGGGGACACAGGCATTTAATAATCGTTTAGTCTTTAATATGGAATAAAACCACGTTCCTTCTGAACAAAGGCAAAAACCCATTTCCTCTGTTAGTCACAGACATGGCAAATGGGAAGGATACTTTCAGAGAAATAGAGATGTCCATCCTCATAAGTAGACCTACAAGAAAATGGAATGAATGTTACCTTGCATAGCAATTTTTTTCAAGTTAAAACTTAAATTTACAGTGGACTTGTACACCCCCCCCAAAAATAATAATCTATTGCCACAGTCCTGAGTTGTTCTGTTTTGGGGGGCCCCTTTCCTCAAAGACTCTTATGACACTGTATCTGAATTGGTTTATGTTCTGACCGCATGGCACATCTGAGTTCATGATGTAGACTGCACATGAGGAACCTCTAGCTCTGTGCTCAGTCCCTATCATTATAGGCTATACTTTCCCTGCCTCCTGTGTGAGTTTCTGAAGCACAAGGCTACGGCGTGTCATCCCTGTAATTCCTGAGCAGAGGCATGCTGCTAAAATAGATATTTAATCTTTAAATCCGACCTCTGTCCAACCTGATTCAGACACCAGGAAGGGTAGTATTTCAAAAGGTGTTTAAGATAATAACCCCATTCTAAGCTTCCCCATCATTAGACTCAAAGAAATCACTCTAGACCCCTAGGCTGGCAACTGAAAACAGAGAGAAGAAAAAGGGGGAAAAATAATACCATCAGATTTGAAACAGAAAACTTGTAACCTTCACTCACAAGGGAGAGGATTGTTTGGGTGGCGTTCTGTTCTTTCCCTGGATGCACACAGACATCATCTTGGGGCTTGGATCACTCCTGTGGTTTCTAGGGTTACAGAGGACAAGGTCCAGGCTGGTCCTCTGTGGCCGACCCCACCAACCAATGCCCACCACCACCACACACCCTTCAACGCCAAGTCGGGCAGCAGAACGGATTCCCACTCCTGTTACTGCCTTATATAGGGCCACCCTCACACCCAGCCCAGGTTCAGTATCTTAGGTGTAGAACATCCCATAACCTCATTCAAGCTAAAGCCTAGTGAATAGAATGGATTGTAGCCTGACCCTTCCAGGGGAAATAGGAAATTGGACACAAGTTGATCTAAGCTCACCCAGCCCCAAGACATTTCAGTCCAACCAATGCAAGCAGACCTTGGGGAGTGGGGAAGTGGGAAACCCTAGGGTGGGGGGAGATTTGGAGGAGAGGAAGGGTTCTCACCGTCCATGTTCCCAGACTTGGCTACCTGCTGAAACCACTGTTCCCCACTCCCCTGGGCAGCCTGAAAGACATCTTGAAGCCTAGGCCTCATTCCCAGCAGTTCTGATTGGCAGAAACTCACCATTGGGTTAAAAAAAAAAAAAAATTGAAGCTCCCCAGGTAAGTCTAACATGCACTGAAATGTGAGGACCATCTGGAGATTCTGTTAAAATTCAAAATCAATGGCTCTGAGGGGGCGGCCTGAGATCCTGCCTCTCTTATCAGCTCCTGGGTAAGCCCAGTGCTGGTGGCCTGCAGAGCATGCTCTGGGTGGCCCCGGCTTAGCAGGGGTGCCCTCTTAATACCTGCCTTATGTCTGGTTCCCCAGAAACCTCAGGCAAGCGGATCCCACTCCACCCTCCTGACCCCCACAACCCCTGTCCAAGAGGCACTGAGACTTGCCCAGCTGACTTGTGGAGTGCCAGACGGTGAGAGACGTCACTCACATCCCCAGAGAGCTGCCCTCTGCCTCCATCCCCCACCTGGATCTAAGTCCCAGCCTAACACATACTCTAGGGAGCAGTGCCATCAACAGAATGGTTTCTTTCTGCTCTGTTCCATAATGTGAGCGGGGCTCTTCCCCTCTGCTTTTTGTGTCCACGGGCCTGTCGAGGGCAGGCAGGCCGCAGGGGACCGTGGATGCAGCCTCTCCCGGCCCACTGGCTCAGCATCTGCCATGCGGAGCCCTGCACACCCACCTCGCCGCTGCCCTTCCGTGCCCAGTGTGGACCACGGCAGGACCTGGAGTGGACGGCACTCCCTCGGAACAGGCCAATGGCAGCAGGCCACGCCTGGCACCAAACTGATGTGCCACGGGCTACCCACAGCTGGCTCTCCAAAGGTCCCTCCCTTCCATCTGTGCCCCCACCCCAACTGGTTCCTTCCGGGGGCCTCCGGGGATGCCGTGAGCCAAACAGCACCTAGGGGTTCTTGGCCCCACCACCTCCAGCCAAGATGGAAGAGGCTGGTCCCCTGGGATCCCTCTGACTGAGGATCAAAGGGCCCAGCGGGCAAGACCACAAGAAGACACTGGCCTGGAGAGCATCCAGTCCCACCCCAGCCCTCAGCCTCTCTAGAAGGTGCACCACCATCACCGTCAGTCATCAGACAACAGAAGGCCACGCACCGCAGCAGAGGGAGGGCAGGAAACACAGGCGAGATCAAACACGGGCTTCTCCCACTCTGTAAGCGAGGGGCCCCTCTTTGGCCAAAATAAGCGTTGCAGGTGGGAGAATTCTTGGACCTTCCGGACGGGTCCAATGTCAGAGGGGCGTGACTTCCGCAGAGCAGGTCAAGTCGCTGGCCAGAGCCCAAAGCACTGGGTCCCATTTCGAGGCACGTACCGAAAGGCCAAAGCCCACTGAGTGCAGGAGGCAGTGCCCAGGACCCCCAACCATGAACATGTTCTAATTTCTTATAAAACTAGAAGGAATAAAATAAGTATAATATGAAAGCTCACATATCAACGAATCTGGCTTGCATGGCAGTCATCCTATACCGCTGCAATCATAAAATGCCATTTTTAATTTTTTTTCTCTTTTTTTTTTAATGTTGGAAAGGGGCTCATGACGACAAAAATGCCTAAGGTCATGAGCATCTGATCCAGCTCGGAGTTCGACGTCCTTCCAACCTCCAAACCCGCCATCCTTCACGCAGACCCTTTATGGAAGGCCTTTGGTAGTCCTCAAGGCCACTGCTCTTTCCCAAAGCCCCCCAGTCCAGCCCAAAGGACCTCCCCTAAGTGCCTCCCAGCGACGCTCCCCTGACTCCGTCCCCGGCTCACCGGGTCCGTGCAGGTGCGCTGGGCCCGCTTCGGACCAGGCAGACATCCCGGCAGCTCCCACCCCAGCTCAGCCTGGCAGGTAGACCAGCACCTCTAAGTCCAAACACACGCTCAGCCCCCTGCAGGATAAACACCAGGCATACATCACACCCAGGCCTGTAAAAGATAATTACACAATCTGATCTGGCAAATCAGGTCCACAGAACCGTCCAATTCATACGCTGAACTCGAGGGTTGTATCGGCAGGAAAAATTAACCTGGATCTTTATTGGGATTTGCCCCCAGGTGAGGATTAGGGATTGTTTATCTTTTTAAATTTTCTAGCTGAGGAAGCATGGAAAGGCTCTCTCTGCTGCCCACCCCTTCTCCCCACCCCAGCCTGGTCCGCCAGCTGTCCAGGGGTCTTTCCTACAAACTCACTCACTCACTCCAGCTCAAATCAAATAGAGCCCCAATGAGAAGAGACAGACAGACAGTTATTCTTTCACAAAAGAAAAGTTGGGACATCCCAAACCCAAATCAAGGGCTTTATTAATGGGCACTGACTCAGAACGAGTAAACAGAAGAACTGACATGCCCAGATGGCAATGTACCTCCTAATTATTCTGGCCCAACTGTGAAATGTGGACTTAGAGAACACTCACAAATGCACATTTCCCTAAATAAATACGCTCTCTCTCTTTCTCTCTCTCTCTTCCCCTCTCTCCCTCTCCCTCCCACCTCCCCTCCAAGGAGTCTCTCGAGAGGAGATGCCATGAACAGGGGTTGCTCTGTGCCCATCCCCTTAGCTCATCACCAGCTAGAACACCCAAGACCTGTTGCCGGGATGTCAGGACAAGTAGACAGCAAACAAGGATCATCCTTCGTCTAACCAAAATAAGTACCATGGCAAGATAGCCGGCTTTCCCCCCTTTCCTAGTGTACCTTGCTGGGGGTTTCCCCTGGGGGGAAAAAAAATCCCCCGCGGACTCCCAAGTCAGCGCTGTAACAGAGAGACGAAGCTCTGGCCAATCCAGGGGTGTTTAGGGCTCATGTGTTTGTGGCTCCTGCAAAGGGGGGTCCGTGTGAGGAAGGAGGCGGTGATGAGCACACAGGCTGAGCGGTGCTTCGGGCCAACGTGATCTACCCATGAAATCATTTCAATGTGCCTCTCCAGGAGACTTAGCTGGCTTTTCTGAGCCTACCCTGGAGCCTACGGTAGGTCCTCTTGCTCTTTAATCAAAGGGCCGTGGGAATGGATCGTATGTGGGCAACCTGACCTCAAAAATATATGTATGTGTGCACGTCGCTCTGTCCGTACGTGTATACTCCAGGACAGTGACTTTATGAGAAAGCAAACCAGTTCCACACAACAGCCTTTGGCTTAAAACAACAGAGATCTAGTTCCCTTGCTCCTAATCCACAAGGATGCCGGGCAAGCCAGTTAAGAGACGAGGAAGAGGGCGCTGGAATGGGCCAACTTAATGTCAGCCTGATTACAGTCTTTGTAAAGAGTTGTAGACAAATCTCAGACTCTGATTCCAAGAAGGTTGAGGCAAGTGTACACTTTTTGGAAGGAGACATCCATCCCATGCCGACTATATTAAGGAGCCTTGGAGGAAGGACGGAAGCAGCAAAGAAAAGCGTCCCTCTTCCTGAACGGGGAATACACCGACACGGGCTTCATTCGGCAAAACTGCCCATTCCAGGCGCAGACAAGGGGAAGTCGAGTATCTGGCAGAAACGTTGCAGATGGGATGACACAGAGACTTGGTGAATAAGCAAAATGATGTCACACACACTTACAGGTTCTAGAGTCCGTCAGTCTAAGACTAAAATCCTAGCTGGGCCACCAACCAGCTGTGTCACCGTGGATCCCTTCCTGGGTGTCCCCTTTCTCACCTGACCAATGGGAGCCGCAATAGTCACCATTCTTTGTCACTCGTAAGACTTCCACAACCGCTAACCATGATCATTCCTGTCATTTCTGGTGGAGGATGGACAATAGAATTATGCTTGTCTGCACTTCACACATGGGGTATCGGTGCTAAATTAAATCACGTGTTCAAGTGCGTAGCTTGTTTCCTGGTCAGGGTAGGTTAACTGGTAAGAGTTAAGTGCTAGCAGTGTAAAAATAACTAGATTACAGAATTGCACAGTTTATGAAGGCGAACTTGGAAGGAGACGGCAAAAGGTTAACCACTGTCATTTCTGGGTAGCAAGTGTACGGCCAATTTGTTTTATTTCTACATGTCTACAGTGACTAGGCCTTGTTTGGTGAAGGAAAAAAAAAACACCTTGGTATTTAAAAAGATAATACAAATAAAATGGACATCCCAAAGTCTTAAGTTAGAAATAAAACTATCCACACAGTTTTTAAAGAAAACAGTCAGAATGGAAGTTGCAGGATTGCTTGTGAAGTCAGAAATAGATACGGCAAGCTTGCCCCCAAGTTGGGGTTCAAGGTGAGATCCAGCAGGGGTGCACCTGGCACCTCCTATGTGATCCGCAGAGCAGGGGTGAGCCGCACCCCAGGGGGCAAGTGTGGGTGACTTCAGAGGCAGCTGTAGATTTCACTGATGGGAGAGTAGCACCTTCCCCCGAAGGGTGCAGTCCATACTGGCTTGAGCTATAAAACCTGACCAAGAATCCTAACCCAGCCAACACGCTGCAGGCCAGAGGGTTAACAGACCTGCTCCGTGGCATTTTCCAAATACCTGTGCCATTATAGACAGAGAGCTCTGATGACACTCGCCACTTCGGTTCAGGACATGTGTCTCCATGCACTTCCCGGAGCTTCTTACATAACCCCTGGCTGGAAACAGAGGCCAAGCTCCATGGAGGCAGCCGAGGCCATGCCAGAAATAAGGGGCCTGCTGCTCTGCGAAAGCATGCAGTGGGGCGAGTGGATTTGTGCCTGAGAACCAAGATCCTCATGGGCCTCGTTTGGGTGTCCAGGCCCAGGAACTGCCCCCTCCCTTCCTCTTCCTCCTGGGTCCAGTATAGACGGGGACCCCAAGGCTCCAGCCCCAGCCCCACTGAACACCCATCCTCTCCCCTGGTCCTTTAAGATTCCCCCAAATCCCTGCTTCTGTCCTTTTTCCTAAGCCCCAGGGTGCAAACGGCCTTCAGGCTGACCACTGATTCCCAAAGAACCTCAAGTTGTCCACATTCAGTGGTAAGTCCTTCCTTCCCCCTCAGCCAAGCTCCCCTCAGTACCTTCCCATTTCAGTGAATTTAATTTCACTCTCTCAGTTATCCACATGGACAATATCCCTCCAGATCACATGAATCACCACCTCTGGTCAGCTCTTCTGCTCATGTGGTTCATGATCCATCTTCTCTTATGTCCCCACAGCCACGACCACAGCCGAGGCTCTCATCAGTCTCTGGTCCAGATGTCCGCATAATAAACACGTCATTTGCTGAGTGCTCACTGTGTCCCAGCACTTCACATGGATTCCTTAAGTCCCTCATCTTGGGCCACGTCTCACCCTGTTATCTATCCCTCCACACAAGCTCTATTTCTGGGCTGAAAAGCTTCCCATCTTTGGTGCCTCAGGTCCTTTGCACTTACTGCTTCCTAAGCCCAAAACACTTTAACGTCCAGAGTCTCGTCTCAGACTGTGCTTTCTTAGAGAGGCCGTCCATGATGACCCTGTGACACGGGCCACCCAAGCCGTACAAGCCACGCGGCTCTTCACAGCACATGACCTCATCTGAAATGATCACGTGTGTTTACTTAATTCTAGTTTGTATCTCTGCGTGCGGAGAATGTACCTGGTTCTCCGCTGTATGATCGGCATCTATTGGAGGATGAAGCCCTCTTTCGGTTAAATGAATGAATGAATATTAGCATCCCCGTGTGGAAGACGAGGTCCCTGACATACAGAAAGATTTAAAACTAGTTCAGGGTCACAAGGCTAGTAAATAGTTGAATTCACATTTGTACCAAGCTCCTCTGGCACCCAGGGGAAAGCTGACAGCACCCTTGATGTCCTGCCTTCTGCAGCTACTGTAAGGGCCCCTAGCCGGGCTCCCTGCCTTTCAGCTTGCCTGGTCCAGCCCCTTCTGTATTGCTCTCCCAGGCTACCATTCTGAAATATCAATTACGTCCGAGACTCTGCTTGCCAGTGGTCAATGGCTCCCTACTGCCTTTTGTGCACAGACGGAACCCGCCCGCCTCAAGTCAAAGGCCCCCTACTCTCCATCCCTCCTCCCCTCTCCCCAGCCCTCCTCTCCACTCTGGGACTTGTTTGTAGGACTTCTCCATTGTTATCTAATCTTTACTCCCCTGCACCTGCAAGGCCTTCCTCACTCTGCCCCTCCCTAACACCTTCCCTTTGGGCCCCGCCCAGGTACCACCTCCTACAGGAAGCCACTTGACTTTCCAGCCCTTGGTGGTGGCTGGACCTTGAGCCACAGTATTACCTCTCGTACCCTCTATGTGCACCAAACCTGAGAACACAGGGAGAGGTTACCCATCCTTTCTCCCCCACAAGGAGATCTTAAATTCCTTTAGGGTGGGCATTTGCCTCCTGTGTGGGGGCTTCCTAGAGCTCCATGGGGTAAACAGAACCTTAAGGAGAGGAGCCCTGGTGCCCTGTGCCACCCTCCGGCCCGCAGGGCTCCAAAGAGGTGAGTGGCTGGCCACAGCACCGGCAAAGCTCTCTCCCGACTGCCGAGCCAGAGCGGCTGTCCTTGCTGCCCTGGGAGGCTCTCTGATGCCTCAAGTCTTCCCCAACAACCCACCTCCCCCTGGAGATGCTAACAGTAGGTCCAGTCTGACCTCTCCCCTGGGTCTTCACTGAGCGGAGTCCCTAACAGGAGGCTAAAGACAGAGGCCAACCCACTGTGCTGAAAAGAATGGAAGAAAGGAAGGAAGGAAGGAACGAAGGAAGGAAGGAAGGAAGTTAGTTTACAAGTTTCTCTCTTGAAACCACATCTTTGCCCCTGGGGACACCTTCCGCCCATGGGGTCAATAACCTCTCCTGAGCCGGAGCACCGAGGTAGAGTGTCCCCGGGCAGCGGTCAGGACGTGCCTGTGGCCGAGCGCCTGCTGACAGCTGACCCATAGAGGCGTGCGGCCCCGCACCCTCGCCCTCCCGCCAAGCCTTGGCCTCCGTCTACGTCGGTTTCACCATGTTTAATGGAAAATAAAATGTTCAACTCAAAAACACTTTTCCAGTGATATTTTAAGGGAAAATGAGATCACAGAAAATGAGGGAGGTAAGTTTACATGGTGTAACCCCAAGCCACACTTTTTTCCCAAAGAATCCCCAAGAGGTTTGGGTGTGCAGGTACCTGTCTGGGGAGACCTGGCCCTGGAGACCACCTGGACAGCAGCAACACTCACGGTGCCATGAAAAGTCACGCTGCTACCCAAACCCACCCTCGGTGCAAACAGCCTCCTCCCCGCCGAGGCCCAGACGGACCCTGAGGTCCCTTAGGTTTGTGAAAGCTGCCAACGGCCCCCTCACCGGCCCAGGTCAGCCCTGTGCCTCTGCCAGAGATGCCAAACGTTTCCTAAACCCCAGGCCCAGCGTACAGAGCTATGAATAGTTATTAACATTAACTCGGGGCATTAATTAAAAACCGTTCAGCCAGGCAAATGCTCATACTTTTAAAAAGTCATTTGGGTAATCGCCTTTCCATGCCACAAACTTTCCAAACGACTGACAGGTTGACATTTCATAATGTTGTTTGTTTTAATCAAGAAGAGGGAAGGAGCCAGTGTGGTTCCCAGTTCATTTTTCAGGTGCCTTGATTTATTGATTGGCAAATCCCCACTTAATAGCTGTATAGCAGGGCTAGGGGAGAAAGAGGCTCCTACCTCTCTGGGTTGGTGTCTGGGCCGGTGATGAGGGACGTGCCCCAGGGCATTGGCACGGCTTCTTCCATCCTCCTCCCCTCTCCAAACACCCAGCAACCAGCTTCCCTTACCAGAGAAGGGCTACTTTCTGCACAAATATCCAATGAGGGGCTCCTACTTCAGCAAACTTAGGAGTTGGGGGGCAGTGGGGACTAGGCTCTTAAACTCTCAAACTTCTTTCTTAAGGCAGCAGAACCCAAAACCCAGGCTGGCCTGCATGGGTTTGAACCCCAGCCCCACCATTTACTCTAAGTCTTGGGCTTCTATGTGCCTTAGTTTTCCCATCCATCAGCAATTTGTATCATAAGTAGAATACCTGCCTGTAGGGTTGTTTGGAAGGTTAAATTAAGATCAGTAAAGGGCAGCGCCCAGGTGGCTCAGTGGGTTAAGCGTCTGACTCTGGATTTTGGCTGGGGTCATGACCTCAGAGCCCTGGGATGGAGCCCCACATCAGGCTCCACGCTCAGGGGGGCGTCTGCTTGAGAGTGTCCCTCTGTCCCTCCTCTGCTCGAGCTCTCCCTCTCTCTGTCCCTCTCTAAAGTGAATAAATCTTTAAAAAAACATATTGACAGAGAACTTACAACAGCACCTGGGGCATAGTAAATTCTCTCAGTTTAAAAGCCCTCCCCCCACAGGAATAAGGACCCTGGCCTTTACATGAAAACAGAGTTGAATTTGCCTTGGTTGACAGGAGCACCGAGGACCAGGCCTTGGACCATTCCCCCTGCTTTCCTGTTTCTGGGGCAGGGTGGTGGTGGGGTAGGGGGGCTCCAAGGCCCCTCCAAGGCCCAGCCAGGTCCCAGGCACAAGTGGTCACAGCCGCTGCCCATTCTGGGGACCGAAGGCACTGAACTTTCCATCGGACACTGTAAGCCTGCCCAGGCCACGAAGTCTTTTATGGAAAGTCAAACAAGCTTTCCCGGGAGGCTCCATGGAGCGCAGCAGGCTCCCTCGCTAGGTGCCCCCATGTCCAGGGCAGGCGGACGACACACGGCCAGCAAGGGGGAGAGAGACATGAGGTTCGTGGGGAGGCGCACACTCGCCCCCCAGCCCTTCCTCAGGACCACACCTAGACCTGCCTGCATGAGGTACGCCAGCGGCAGCCGCCCCCTGAAGGGAAAGGAGGGGGTTCTTAAGGAAAAACCACCCCAAGGCCTTGCAGCAGCCTTAGGGCAACAAAACACGACACAGGCAGGCATAGATCTTATCTGAAATCACTGCACGCCACTAGCGCATTTAGTATTTCTGGAACACCCACTGCCTGTCACATATTACCATAGGCACCAGAAATACAAAGCAGAGAAGGCAGGTGCCAGGCTCCCAGAAAACCTGGTAGGAAAGATGACATCTCAAACAACCGATACTCCTATTTCGTGATGTGTATTATGTGTGTGTATAGTGTCTTTCATGCATGTCATACGCGTGGACGTCAGTATGTTCACACTCAGCAGCGAGGAGCTGCAGGAGAAGGTGGCTCTCACCCCCGGGGGTTGGCAGGATGGGGGGCATCTGGGCCGGAGAGAAGGGAAATGGCTATGGGGTCATTTGCCAGTGCGTTAGCGGAGTTTAGTGGAAAGGAGGATGGTGGGCATTTCTGCATGAGAATTCCAAGTCTGGCACTTTCCTAGCTGTATAGTCCTAGGCACCAGGGATTTTAATACTTGGGTGAGCATCAGCAAAAAGCGAGTAATGCACGGACACCCCCAGGCAGGCAGGCAGGCAGGTGATCGATTAAATACCCAGGGAGAGGAAGCAAGAAAGCTTGGCAGAGGTGGCGTTCAAATGAGGCCATCGGGAGGCAGTTGGCTGTGCTCAAAGTCAGACGAGCAAGCGAGAGGCCCTCCTGGGAGCCCGCGGGCAGCACAGCCCCGATCTGCATTTATGCTGTTTTTATCAACCCCATCGGCAAAATCTGGGCCATCCTTCCTCCTCCTTCCTATCTCCCAGGGATGTCTGGGGACACATGAGAATCAAGCTGGGGCAGAGAGTGGGGTAAGGGATGTGTGATTCCCAATGAGAGGCAAGCCATGAGCTGAAAGGATGATCATTTCACTTGGGGAAACCACGTGTAGGCAATGGTTGCGGTTTCTTCCGGTTTATCAGGAAATCCTAACAGAAAAGAGGTGATTTAACCGAGACCGGGAAAGAATGTGCAGATATTTTAAAATATTAAACGGAATTCCTAAAGCCCCTTAACACGACAGCTCCTTTCTCAAGCTCGGCCCGATTTTAAAGCCCTGCGCTATATAACCCGGGGCCGGACAGATCACAAGGCTGTTGAACTTGGCTCCCCGGTCCCACAGCAACCAGCCTCCCTCTGGAACCCAGGGACCCAGCCAGGCTCCTCATGCCGTGTGACACCACTGGATTCTGTTCAGAGTATCATCTCCAGAGGCGGTTACTTAAACTGGGAGGCGGAAGTCATTCCAGGTTTCCAGTAAGACCCAGGACCTGTCGGGACTTGGCCGAAGCTGCGAGCCCATCGACAGACATGTTGAACTCTGGAGGAAAACTGGGAGGTCAGTGGGCTCCAGAGAGATGCAGGGTAAATGGGGGACCACCTGCCAAAAGGCTCAGAAACCCCCAAACACAGCCGAACAGACGGGGAGCAGAGATCACCCATGATGGCACGCATACAAAGGAGCACAGAACAAACACGCCTCGCAGCCAACGGCCCAGAGCCTGATGCAGGAACTCCACAAAACCCAACTCTACAGGGCACAGAACGCAGACAGATACAGGCTGGGGAGCCAAGCATCACGCCAAGAGATGAGCAAGCAAAGTTTTATTAACTTATGGAGGTGAAGGGTCAAGTTCATAATTGGAGAGAGACTGGGTTTGCCCATCGCCTTAGATGTTTCAGAAAGAACTGGACAGGATGACAGCTGCACGGGTATCATTACGAGCTTTAGCAACAGCAGAGTCCAGAATTACATGGTGGATGTTTATCTCCTACCTAGCTGCTCCCTCCAGCTCTCCACGGCTCCTGAAAATTTCTAGCTGGGTCTGTATTGTGAGAACTTAGGGAAAGGTCTCACTGTCTTACTGTCCTTACTAAGATGGATCCTCCTTCAAGGCAGAGTCCATAGGCCAACCCATCTCTTTGTGCCATTGGATTAACGTAAAACCCTTCAAAGTCCCACTTTTGGAAATCCCACTTCCAGAACTTCCTCCATTGAGGATGAAGATGGAGGTCATTTTACTGTATTGTGTATAGGAAGGTGTAAGGGAGTCCAGTTCTGCCACAATCTGATTCCAGGCCACTTCTAACGAATAACAGGCAACATTTAACACTCTGTGGTCAGGAGACAGTTGGAAAATCAGAGGTTGTCACCTGTACCACCAAGTGGCTCAGAAGCCTCCTAAAGTCGAAAAGATAATGTCTTCCAACCCTTCTTTGGTCAAGCGATAGCTACTGGTTAAGTTTCAAAAACAGACAGCATCTGAAGTCCAGTAGAAGAGGCAGCAGGGAGCAGCGGGGGTGTGGGGGTGGACCGAAGACATGAGGCAAGAAGGCTTCCCCTAGAGGAAGGGGTCTCCACCTCAGCCTGGAGACATCTGGAGCTGGATCACTCTTGGCCGAGGAGGCTGTCCTGTGCACTACAGGACTTGGGATGTTTAGCTGCCTGCTCGACCTCACCCACCAGATGCCAGGAACCTCCCCCAGTTGTGAGATTCAAAACTGTCTCCAGACCACAGTCCGATGCCCCCGGGGGCAGGAGGATGCCACATTGCCCCTGAATGAGAACCACAGGATGAGAGTCATAAGTTGGTCACGAATTAGCAGTGGGATCTGAAGGCTGTCAGAGGTCTCTGTTCCTTCAAGTTCTCATCCACAAGACGAGGACACTGGACTCTACCAGTGTTTCCCATGCTAGGGGTGAGACATCCCCTAGTGGTATCTGGGATAGCTATTGGCCACTCAGACATGCTGTTAGATAAGACGGGAGTCACAAGGAAATGCTTTTCCCTTTTCCCGTCTCTTTCCATACTGATCAAAGCAGGAAAAGCACCCTCATTTGTTGCTTTAAGTTGCAACCCTGCCTATAAGAGAGAGAGCAAGTCTTGGGCACAGAGACTTGGGAAAACCACAAAATCTCCATCTTTTATGATTTCACTGTATTTTCTCTTTGTGTCCAGCGACCTCCTAATTCCATTTACAATATTGATGCAGATTTTCTTCTTCGTGTATGTTTATTTATATAACCTAGGAGCCCACATAGAAAAATATTAAGAAAATAATAGTATGTGTGCCAGGATGGCAAAAATCACAGAAGTCTTAGGAAGCGCTAGAAGGGTTGACGTCATCCTTCCTACATCGATTCCTAACTCGCACTGGACATTTTCTCGGGTGCCTCACACGAACCCCAGGACATGAGATGAGATTAGTGATTTGGAAATTCTTGAATCCAAGTCCCTTCGCTAGCTCTGTTGTAAAGGATGGTCACTTGTCATCTGTCACAGGTTGAATTATGCCCCTCCTCCCACGGAACAAATTCGTAGGTTCGAGTCCTAATCCTCAGGACTTCAGAATGTGATCTTCTTTGGAAAGAAGGTTGTGGCTGAGGTCATCATTAAGATGAGGTCATACTGAAGTGAGGTGGGCCCCTGAGGCAACAGGGCTGGTGTCTTTATAAAAAGGGGAGATCTGAATCCAGACACACACGCGGAGCACAGCCCATGATGGTGAGGAAGGGACGGGGTGATCTTCGACGCACCAAGGGATGCCCAAGGTCGCCAGCAAACCCCCAGAAGCCCAGAGAGAGGTGTGGAACAGATCTCCTTCAAACCCTTTAGAAGGAGCCAACCTTCTAGTTCCCACAGCTGGGACACAATACCTTCCGGCTGTGTAAGCCACTTTATCGGCAGTCCTTTTTGTTATATTAGCCCTAGCTGACTCATACCTCCTTGCAAGTTCATTTGCTACTTTGGTGACTGTCCTTGGCACTCCTGAATCTCCCTGCGGGACAGGAAATGCAGACATACTTGCCGAGGAACTTGTCTTTTGTCTTCATTCGGAGATGGTCACGGAGGGCAAAGGCAGGTCATAAAAACAAAACAAGCCCCCCTCCACTGCCATCAGTGCTTAGGTACATCTCCATAGGCCTGCTATACGGAATCTTCACAAATTGTATAAATTCGCTATTTGCTCGTTGCGTGTTCTTCTCTGGTTGTCTACAGGGTCGGTCTCCAGTTGTGACACATGGGTGCCCAGCTTCCGTCCAGAGGGAGGACCCAGGGTAGAGTCGAAAGCAGGGCACAGCTGTTAGTATCTAGATTTCAGAGCCCATAGGATTCACACTGTTTCCCCTAAAAAAATGTCCTGGTCTCCTGTGCAGACATTCATACCAATCAGGCCTTTCAGTCCTAAGGCTCTGGCTACCTCCAGGTGCTTAGAGCAGGCTCCAAGTATGCAGGCATTTGAGAATTCATGACCAAAAGCAAACTTAAAACTCAGAAAGATGGTCTGGTGAGTGACAAAGCAGACAAAGCCTTTTGGGTCCTTCTCTCGGAAGTGCCCACCCAACACGTTCACGTAACGTGCGGCCTGGTAGGGGGCCAGGGCCACCGCTCACTAGCCAACAGCAGAAGGAAGAAGAAATTCACCTGAGGCCAACACCAAATCAGAACCCAGGACTTTGAGACACGGCCAAGGGGCTGGGGGACTGCAGCTCCATCTTTTTGGTTCAGAAAAATGCCCCTTTAATTGTTCGCCTCTGCAGTATACAACAAGAAGTACGCCGAGCTCATGAGCCCACTTGTGTTTTCCCTCCGTCTAAAACAGATACACCGTCGTCCCACACCTCTGACCACAGCCGTAGTTTGAGAGATCGATACCAAGGCTTGAATGTAAAATAGCGATCCTCTTCCTCTCCCTTCTCTGGCTGTGGCCAAGTAAAAACCAGAACCCACAGAAGCGAAGGGAGCCAGAAAACACCCATGCCCAGCCACGGCCACACACCTGGTTCCGCCAGCTCCCATCCTGGAGGTGTGAGCCCCGAGAGTGATTGGGCTTCGATGGCGAGTGGGATGCTGTGCTGGGAGCCGGGGCTTCGTCCCTCAGACAGCGGACACAGGCTCTGCCCGTGTCGCTTGCTTATATCCCAGGTAGGGACACCGGTAGTGAGCAAGTAAGCACAAGCATCTGATGACCAACCATGAAGCTTCTGGGAAGAAGAACAGAGGAACGATGGGGGGGGTGGGAAGCGAGTTACAGGGACCACAAAGGCCCCTCTCGGGGACTGACGTGATACCTAACGGGACTAAGCCATACGAGCAAATGTACAGAGCTGCCGCCTCTGGCCATCCCCCAAGCACAACTGGGGTGGACCCCACTCCCAGGCCACACTGCAGAGAGCGGAAATTCTGAAACAGTTAAAGCAGAAAACAACGAGACGGGAGAGAACACGAGACCCATGAAGACACAAGCCAGGGGAACACTCGTTCGCCCCAAGTGGACATGACCTCAAGGTAAGGTGAGAAACTCAGAGAGTCCTTGAGAGCCGTGCCTCACTCTAGCACCTACCACCGAAGGGAGTTTTAAAGGAACCGAGCAAACCCGTGCGATTTTACCCCTCTGGTCCCCTGGGCTCTGGGAGGGCGTTGATGAGGGCCTCGAGCATGACCACTCACCCTTTTATCACCATGAGGGAAGCTTGGCTAAAATGAAATAAAATAAATAAATAAATAAATAAATAAATAAAGACAGACTACCTGATACCTTGTGTGTCGTTGGGATAACCCCCAAGGCAAGCCTGGAAAATCCCTCCACTGCTAGGTCGGTGGGGCTCAAAGTCCTCCTCTTCCGGGCCCCACCCGCCCGATGGAAAAGTACTAGCATCTCAGTGGCTGGGTTTCTTCTTCCAGGGGTCCCTACTGGAGACGCGTCTATGCATCCCCCGCTCTCCGCCCTGCCTATACACCCTACAGGGAAATCCCCCCCCCCACTGGGTTGAGCCCCAACCTCCCCGCTCTGGCCTGACGGGCTTCCACAGCCTGAACAACCCTGCCCAAATAACCAGGCAGTCAAGCGTGGCCAGGGGCCAGGATAAATGCCTTGAAAAGCAGGGAGCGCTTCAGACCCGACGGCCTGCAGCTTGGCTGGGCCGCCGCCCGGTGCGGAAGACGAAGGGACGAAGGAACGCGAAGATCTGGCAGAGTGAGGAGGGGAAGGCGCCCTCCACACCCAGCGGGCCACAGGGCGGCGATGGGGAAGGGGGCGCTTCCCGAGCCAGCCCAGAGCTCTGGCAAGGGGAAGGCGGGGAAGGGTGGTGGCCTGGGGCGGACTCTGGGACCTCCGGGCCTCTTTGCATGAGACGACACACCTGACTGGCCAGGGCACACCTGGAGGCCGGGGCAGGCCAAGCTCTCCAACAGTCGCTCACTGTTCCCGGCGCGGAGAGGCCTGGCAGCCGCGGGGCTCACGGACAGGGGGGCTTTTCTCCTCCTCGGTGGGCCACGCCTTCCCAGGGCACATATTCCCTCCGTCCAAGGGTTTCGTCCAAGCCCCAGGCTCTGACCACAAAAAGTGCCCTTTTCTTTGGCGGGCTCACCTCAGACGTGAGGTGCTGGAGAGCCAAACCGCCTGCTAAAAGGACATCCCCAGCACATTTCTTTCTAGTCAGAGGGTCCATGGCCGGTGGCCACAAATAGCACATCCTTCTCCCTCCCTGCCCCGTTCCTGGGGCCCTCCCGAGTCGCTCCCTCAGTTCCTGCTTTATTAACGGCCGAAGGGCAGTGGCCTGAAGGAGCCCTTGGCTTTCTCAGGGTGCTCTGGGTTGACCCAAAGCAAGCTGGGCCAATCTCTGGTGGGAGCCAAAGCCGTTGAACACAAGGTCTTCAGGTTCTCGGCTCAGTCAGGACTGAGTTCTAGGCTGCACCCAGCCCGGCGTTTCTGGAAAAAGTGCAAAACATAACGGCGACCCCCTTCCCCCTGGGAGCCTCCCACCAGAATACTCCAGTGGGCTCCTGGTGGGGGTGGGGAGCAGGGGGGCTTCCGGCCCAACGGTGGGACAGAGGGACACTCTTCCCGGGAGCTTAGTGGATTTCTTCTTCTAAAAAAAAATTTTTTTGGGGGGGGTCCCACAAAACCCGGTTGTGAAAGGAAAAGAAAATGCCAGCCCTGTTTGACAGACATCAGATTTATGGCCATTTTTTAAAGCCTCAAGTACGTCACAAGAATTGGCCCACCCACTGCACTGCCCCAATGGTAAACACGGCCCGGGGGCCCGTCGCAGCTCTCCCCGCATCGGGTCTGTGGTCCTCCACCTCTGAACGGCCCTTGTTCGCCTGCCTCGGTCCCTGGTGGGTTAAAGAGCCGCCTGGCTCGGTCTACACGGCGAGAAGACGGTGGAGCGCTCCGGGCTCAACCCCCAAGACAAACACGGCCGCCTCACGCCTGCGCCGTCTGCAGACGGGCCGCACATGCTAATAAACACGGTTGGGGTTTATGGTCTGCCCATCGATTTCTCCATCCATCTCCTACCCGGCGAGCCAGGAGATCGGTTTTTTTCCCCCTTCTCTTAACGTAGGAACTCAGTAAACTGTTGTCAGGCTTGGCGATAAATTTATGCGTGTTGGCCTCCAGATGTGGCTGGAAAGAAAAGTCAACACCGGGCAGGAGCAACCGCGTTTCAGGTTTGTGCCCTGTTGAGGCTGAGTCTGCAAAACCAGGGCTCGAGAGAGACTCGTTTGCCCTTTTCAAGGAGACACGGGGAGGCAGAGAGCTTTTCCTAAAGGTAGGGATGCTATTCTGAGCAGGAAAGAGAGGCCCAGGTCCTCTGGACATTTGAGGGTAAGGATCAGAATGCAGGGGTGTGACACCTTATCCAGAGTCCCTTGGAGCCCAGTCCTGCTCTGGCTCAGGGAGGGCTTGGGTGGGGGGTCCCAGTGAGGTTCTCCAGCAACTCCCGACGAGGACGCCAGCCTGGTGGGGCAACGTCTTCAGATCAGAGGGAACTCTAAAAATCCCTATCGTGAGATCTACTTTGCTGGTATCACTTATCCAGAAAGAAGAGACGGGAAGTTCAGAAAAGAGGCAGAGAAGTCAAAGGAAGCAGACAGGTCTGTCCATTCCAAACATGAACCCACAGGTTTTAACTGATTTTGTGTCATAAAACCAGTGGGTCTTGGGAGCCTTTGAAATCAGAAGTCCAGCTGACCTAGCCACGGCGAGAAGCAGAGAGAAAATGACAGGCACCTCTGAAAAACACCAGGTGTCAGAAGTTGGCATTTCTTCTGCTATTTCTTCAGAGGGAAAAAGAGAGAAAGACAGAGGGGCACCTGGGTGGCTCAGTGGGTTAAAGCCTCTGCCTTCAGCTCAGGTCATGATCTCAGGGTCCTGGGATCGAGCCCCACATCGGGCTCTCTGCTCAGCGGGGAGCCTGCTTCCCCCTCTCTCTCTGCCTGCCTCTCTGCCTACTTGTGATCTCCGTCTGTCAAATAAATAAATAAAATCTTTAAAAAGAGAGAGAGAGAGAGTCTGAGCCCTAGGCATAGCGTTTGAAGTAGAATACCCATGTTTTTTTGGAGTGTATTTGGTTTAGCAAAGTAATAAAACAAAAATTCATAAGGCAAAGGTTTTCTTGGTAACAATTCAGTGGAAATATTTGTGGAGTTGTGACCGACGGCACATACTGAAGATGTTCTCCCTGGAGAAGGCTTGGCGAGCCGACAGGCCAGGCACGTAGACCAACAAAGGGGCAGTGGTCACCACAACCCACCTTTGTTCAGTTCCAGAGAAGAGGCGAGTAATTTGTCTCTGAACATCGAGTCACATACCTACATCTGCATGGAAACCGGATCCAGTGACCAGCGAGGAGGGTCACTCTGGGGGATGTCATGAGTGATACGCCTGGGACTTGCACAGTTTGGGTTGTACAGACATGCGTTTTGTACCTCGTTCTATTCTTTTTTTTTAAGATTTTATTTATTTATTTGACAGAGAGAGAAAGAGAGAGAGAGAGAGAGATCACAAGTAGGCAGAGAGGCAGGCAGAGAGAGAGGAGGAAGCAGGCTCCCCGCTGAGCAGAGAGCCCGATGCAGGGCTCGATCCCAGGACCCTGAGATCATGACCTGAGCCGAAGGCAGAGGCTTAACCCACTGAGCCACCCAGATGCCCCCTTGTTCTGTTCTTTCTTTATTTTTTTTTAAGATTTTATTTATTTATTTGACAGAGAGAGAGAGATCACAAGTAGGCAGGGAGGCAGGCAGAGAGAGGAGGAAGCAGGCTCTCTGTGGAGCAGAGAGCCCGATGCGGGGCTCGATCCCAGGACCCTGGGAACATGACCCGAGCCGAAGGCAGAGGCTTTAACCCACTGAGCCACCCAGGCGCCCCATCATTTTGTTCTTTAAATGGAACTTTGAGATGAACCTGAAAAACGTCCTTCTCGGATGAGAAATCACAAGATCGCTGAATGACGTCCTGAGTCATGAAAGGTCAATGGTTAGTTCTCTGCCTCTGTACTCTGATGTCTTTGGGGGGCGGCTAGAGGCATGCAGCTAGCTGGCTCAGTATAGAGACCTGAAGGTGCTGTGACATTCTTTTGGAGCTACATGATGAGATAGAGATTTTTAGATTGTACGTCAAAATCTGGATTTCTGGATGGTCTTGTAAAAATGAGAAGATCCGTAACACCCCCGTGGGTTCCTACACAGGAACAGTATCGACCTGAGAAGCAGCTGCCTCTTTAAGGTGGGAGGTGTGTCTCCAGCATCCTATAATCTACACTGTCCCAAAGCACCGGCCTCATTCATTCTCTTGGGCTACCTTTGTGGTCCCTGTAGGCATTTGAATTTATAATTGAATTCAATTATAATTGAAATTATAATTCCTGGTCACAAAACATCTCCACTAGATGCTTCTTATTTGATCTTTTTTGTGGCAAAGTCAAAGGTGGATTTCGATCCACTCAGCCCTTCTACCTACGTAGAAACAAGAGAGCATGGTAAAAAGGGGATCAAAGAGAAGAGAAGATATTACATCAGCGACTGGCCCTCTTTGATTTCCTGGTACAAGCCAATAGAACTTTTAGTGCTATGATACTCCCAAGTCTCTCGCCATGAAATGATTGGAGCAGGTGTGTCTTAGATCTATGCCTTACAGATGTCACTAAACAGCAACATGAAGGGCCCCAAGAAAGCATCCAATGGACACAAGTCCTCCCCCTCCCCCACATTGGAGTTACTGTCCTAGGTGAACCACAATATTAATGTGTTCTCAAGGGGCTTACAGTCTTCTCAAGGGGTTTGTATGAGGACCCAGGAACCAGTTTGAAGGAGCTCCCAGTGGCTGAATCTGGGACATTTTGAGCACCAAACTAATTAAGGAAAGCAGTGGATTATAAACCACCGAATAGGTAGGTAGGTATTATGAGTCCATGCCAAGAGCGAACAGACTCATTTGTTTATTATATAAATAAGTAGGGAAGTGGGAGGACTTTTGCTAGCAGTGGAATGCCAAGAAGCAAACAGCAAATGTTTAGGAAGCACTGGTGGCGGAAAATGATTTGCAACCATCGTGGTAAAGATTGGATCAGGCAGGAGTCATCACTGGATGTGGATTCTAGGAAGAAATTTCGATGAGGATCTTTGCAGGATTTTTAAAGTATCTCTCCAGCGAGACTGTTAATTTTGCAAGGAAGAAAAACCCAGTAATTATACACTGGAGAAATCAGACCACACCTTAAACGGGTGGTCAAAATGAACATCACCTTCCTGGACAGATGGACACCGGGTCCTTCTAGATGTGTGATGCCGAGAAAGATACCATACCATCTATCCAGCAGTTCCAGAACACGTAACGTCAATCTAACCGCAAGAAAAGTTCAGGCACAAAATGAGGAGTTTTCCATTAACAAAATGGAGACAGGGGCCTGGAGGAGAAGAGTACTCTTCAAAAATGCCAACATCACGGGGCGCCTGGGTGGCTCAGTCACTGGGCGTCTGCCTTCGGCTCAGATCATGATCCCGGGGTTCTGGGATGGAGCCCCACATCTGGCTCCCTGCTCAGCGGGAAGCCTGCTTCCCCCTCTTCCACTCCCTCTGCTTGTGCTCCCTCTCTTGCTGTGTGTGTCTCTCTCTCAAATAAATAGAATCTTAAAAAAAAAAAAAAAAAGCCCATGTCCTAGAAAACAATGGCTATGGGAATGTTCCAGATGAAAGGTGAGAAGACACCGCCTTGCTGTAACAGACTCTAGACTGCGTTCTGCACCAGAGGGAAAGGGTACCATAAAGAACGCTGTTAGAACAACTGATAAAACCAGAATGAGAGAGAGAGAGTAGACAAAAATATCAATGAGTATACATTTATGGAAGGGGTGGCTAAAATGTGGTCCCTTAGGAGGATACCCCTCTTCTTAGGAAATGCACGTCAACGTATCTAGAGGCAAAGGGCCACCATGTATGTAACTTGCCTTCGAGTGGTTTAGGACAAAAAGACTCGAGAGAGAGAAAGTAAGTGATCAAGCAAATAGGGTAACACGGTAACAACAGGCAATCCGGGTGAAGGGTGACGGAGTACTTCATACCATTTTTAGACTGTTTGAATTATCTCCACGTTAAAAGCTGAATAGTGTGCAAGCACGCGCGGGTGCGTGTCAAAACAAGACAGCACACAGAAGTGTGCTTACAGCACAAATCTGTGCGACGAGCCATTCAGAGCAGGGACTGAACACCCGCTGGCAGAGCTGCGCAGGTCCAACGGGGGCTTACAGGCAGGGAGCTCTCGCAGTTAAAAAGGCGGAATTTTCCAGACAAAGGACACAGCTGGAGCCAAGGTCAAGCAACTGGAACTTAGGTGTCTGCTGGGGGCGGGGTGGATGTTTCCCAAAACGGACTGGAAGGCTGGAAAGACTGAAAGCCAATGGCGGACCCAGATGGCAGGGTAAGGGGCGTACTGTCAGGATCAAGGGTAGGGCGGGAGCAGCAGGTGGCATCTGGGAAAAGTTGCACGACCTACTAGTGAGTGGGACAGACCGGAGAGATGGGCACTGGGCCAAGGAAACCAGTTAGGGGCCAGGGTCAAAGTCTGGGTTGGTGGTCGCCAAAGGGCCCCAAAACGAATGTCAGTGTCCCATAAGCGGAAGGCGCGCTCAGCATTGTTAAAAGGCTGACGACGTAATGCCTTCCGCAAACATGCTGTGTTTTTCAAATACTTAGGAGATAAAATATTAAGTTATGACTCAGTCAACAGGAGTCTGAAAACACGTAATACTCATGTGGGTCTCCACGCTGGAAAGGGTGAGGAGCTCTGGAGTTCGGTGTCAAGTTCCTGGCCAGGGCGGGGCTGCGGGGAACGGGGTGGGGAGAAAAAAAAAAGAGGAAGGGTGGATCAAAAGGGCTGTATGAGTTTGGGGAACAATACTTTTAGTTTAATTATAACACGTTTGTTAAAGACGGCAGAGTGGAACTCATTCCCAGGAAGTGCAGAGGCACGAGACATAATAACCCTTGTTTTTAAAGAGCCAACGTTGCAGGGGCACCTGGGTGGCTCAGTGGGGTAAAGCCTCTGCCTTCGGTTTGGGTCATGATCCCAGGGTCCTGGGATTGAGCCCCGTATCGGGCTCTCTGCTCAGCAGGGAGCCTGCTTCCTCCTCTCTCTCTGCCTGCCTCTCTGCCTACTTGTGATCTCTCTCTCTCTGTGTCAAATAAATAAATAAAATCTTTAAAAAAAAAAAGAGAGAGAGAGCCAACGTTGCAAGTAGAGGTTAAATTAGAGCGGCCAGCAGAATGCCAGCCAAAAGGTAAATAGATAATAAGACTTAATGTTGATGTCCAGACAAATTGTTTTACCCCAACAGGAAAGAAACCTGGGGCCCAATCTGGGGGAAAGGGCATGTAGGACTTCAAAGGTAATGCACTTGAGGGGGAAGGTAGAAAAAGAGATACACAGAGCTGACATCTGAAGAAATCCCAAGGCTACTAATGCAACTTTCAGAGCTGTGTGTGCGTGTGAGTGTGCGTGTGCGTGTGTGTATGAGGGGTGTGGCCAAAGCCCTGGCAGCCGATTGGACTCTAGAATAGAAACCTCAGGCTGGAGCTCATCCCCTGTGAGCAGAGGCGGGACAGGGGGACTCTGTGGGTGGTCAGTGTTGAATGGGCCAGAGGGAACACAGGAAGAACGAAGACATGGTTTGGAGGGAGCCACACGGAGGAGTGGGAAAAGCCGGAGTGGGATTTTCAAGAGGAAGGGATGGGTGAACTGTTGAAACCACCTACAGGATTCACAGAAATCTTTACCTCCCTGTACAAGCTGGGGCGGGGGCAGTCAGTGGTAATGTCCAAGAGCATTTTTTCAGCTCAGAAAGGCACTTGGACATGTTGGCAGAGCCGGTGAGAGACAGAATGGATGGGCTGGAAAGGGTTCGGGTGAGGAGGAGGGCTGGCCACACCCGAGAGGTAGTAGGGCTGAGCTCTCTCTCTGCGACTTGGGAAAGGAACGGGTTAAGTGGGACAAGGGAAAAGGGGCAGAGAAGTGGAGAGAGGCTGGCAGAGCCTGCATAGAGTGGAGATGACACGAGGAGACCAGGCGATGTGCCCTGATAGGGTTTTTGTTTTTTTTTTATCCCAGTGGGAATCCCATCTCTTGTCTTCCTCCCATTCTACCTGCATATCATTTACAGGGTTTAGCGAGAAACCATGGCAACAGGAAGCATGAAGAAATGACTGAAATGCTAGGAGGACACCGTGCCTCGTGGGGCCCCAGTTCTGTTTTCTGGGGAACTGGATCCTTTCAGCAACAAAGAGTGAGATGCCCCCCAGGCTGCGGCTGACTGTCCCACAGCCGGATCTGACCTTTATGGGACCAATCAGCTGGTGGCAGATAAGGACCAGGCACAATGAAAGCACAGGTTCCGAATATCGGCCCAGCTCTGGGCACTCTGTGCCAGGAGGCTCCTGTCCCTCCTGCCAGCTCCCTCCCAGGTGCCCAGTATCACCCCAGCCCCGCTCCCCTGCCAGGTCGTTCTCCCTGTCTTATAAGTAACATCCTTTGCCTCCTCAAAGGATGCAGGAGAAACCTGCTCTGGACTCTGCTGCCCGGGGGTCTTGGTGAGTCTCCACTTCCTCTGCACTCTTAACCCCATCCACACTCAGTGCTTTGAAACCCCAAAAAAGCACATAGCAAGGCGCTACAGATTGAATATTGTACCCCCCCCCAAATTCGTATGTTGAAACCCTAAGCCCCAGTGTCCTGGGATTTGAGGATGGGGGCTTTGGTCATGAGGGTGGAGACCCCATGATGGTACTGGAGCCCTTGGGAGAAGAGGCAGGCGTGAGAGAGCTCTGCTCTCTTTCCCCTCCCCATGATGGGAGAACACAGTGAGAAGGCGGCCGCCGGCAGACCACGGAGAGAGCTTTCACCAACAACCTGACCGTGCCAGCGATCTGATCTTGGACTTTCCAGCCTCTAGAACTTGAGAAAGAAATGTCGTTTCAGCCGCCGGTCTGGGGAGATGTTGTCAGAGCAGCCCAAGCTGACTAAGACAAAAGGTCAAGTGTCGATGGGGAGGGGGTGTCCACTCTGCCGCCCCCAAGATTTAAAGCAACGACTCCCATCGGAAGCAAGGGTCTCTGTGCCACCCTGAGTTCACTCAGCCCAAACCTGGTGGCATGAACATAAAGTCGCCTCCACCCTCCCGCCATGAACTCAACGGACATTTTCTGGATTTACTCAGTCCTGTGCAGGGGACCCCAGGCCACCTCCGACTGGCTCATCATCTCCCCAGGAGACAGAAGACTCAGAGACCCTTGGTGATCGATCCATGGACAGGTTTCAATATCTCTGGAATGCTCCAGATTTTACTTGTTTTCTTTCTTTTTTTTAAACCTTTGGGAAACAGTAGAAAATGGCTCTGCCCTTGCCCTGCAGCTTCTGCCTCTCCAGCCGGCCCCACCGCTTCTCCCTGACAGCTCCCCTTGGCTCTCCTCCCGGCCAGGTCCAGGAGTGTCTGGGATGAGCGCAAAGGAAATACCCCAGCGCCCACAGGCACCCAGAGGCTGCGTGCGCCATGGTGGTCCTTGTCCGAGCGGTCACGGCCCGCGGCCAGACACCCTTGGCCCTTACGGCTCGGGCCCTGCCAACCACAGACGTCTTCAAACAGAGCCTTTGAAAAGAAGCTTTGCTTCGGTTCCACCCCTACCACCGTCCTGGGAAACAGGGTCTACAAGGAAAATATTTTCTTAAAGTAAGCCCCTGGTTTGGCGGGTTTACTGGCCATAGGGAGTCATTAATATTATTATTATTATTATTATTATTATTTTTATTTTTAAAGAGAAGTATTAAGCTGCCCCTATAAGAGCAGCCCAGGGAAAGTAGGGGAAAAGAAATGTCACCCTCTCTCTCTCTCCAGGCCTGCCTGAATTTGAGGTTTGGCTCAAACTCCGGGACGGGGCTGGCCAAGAGAAAGGTGTGGCTCGCTGAAGGACGTGTCCAGGAGGCCAGCAACCGAAAACTTGAATCCCTGCTCGAACCTCGCCCACCTCCCAGCCCGGACAGCCGGTGACTCACTTCACCTCTCCTGCCCTGGTGGCAGCATCCAGTAAAAGTGGGTCTCCTGACCTCACTGGGGAGCAGGGAGATTAGCTCATGTTTATAAAGCACTTTGAAGATGAAAAAGCCTGTGCCTAAAGGGGGCTATTATTATTATAACTACCTGTGAAAAAAGAGAAGAAAGAATGGGAATCTGTCTAATGATCAGCTCCTAGCACCCACAGAGCCAGAGGTGCAGGGAGCAGGTCCTTGTGGGCAATTACTCTGGGCAGCTTACACATACGTCCATGGCCCTGGGGCACCAGTTCCCAAAGTCTGGGACGGGGAACACCATTGGGGGTGCCAGGCAGACAGCATTACTCAGCGCCAAATCACAGAGGAAGGAAGCAACTCTCTACACTTTCTCCTAGAATCCTACTACTGGCATTTAGGGGGACAGGGTCAGATCCATGCCAGCCAGGTCTGTGACATCTCTCCACGTGCTCATGTCCCTTCATGGCAAAGAGAAAGATCATCTCAAAGCCAGAGGCTTGGCAGACAAGGCCACCTCCCTGGAATTTACACATAGGGTTTTGATTTCGCTGTGCTCATTATTTCGAGATTTACTTTGTACAGGAAATCATAATGGATGCACTACATTTAATTTTAAAATAATGTTTCTTGGGGCGCCTGGATGGCTTAGTGAGTTAAAGCCTCTGCCTTTGGCTCAGGTCATGATCCCAGGGTTCTGGGATCAAGCCCCGCATGCATCAGGCTCTCTACTCAGCAGGGAGCCTACTTTCCCCTACCCCCCGCCTGCCTCTCTGCCTATTTGTAATCTCTGTCCAATAAATAAATAAAACCTTTAAAAAATAAATAAATAAAATAATGCTTCTTTAAACCAGAGTCTGTCACTCTAGGCCATTGGTACTGGGGGGCGGTGGGCGGTCTGGAGGCTTCTCTGCCGTGAGGGCTGTCCCGCCCATCGTAGGATGTTCACCGAGCATTCCCAGGCCCCGTCCACCCACTAGATGCCAGCAGCATCACTCCACCCCAGGGGGATCACCAAAAACCAGTCTCAACATTATCCAATGTCTCCTCCCCCACAACTAAAGCCACAATTTTTAGTTCAATTCAATTAAAAACATACACACAAAAACAAAGACAGCTGTAAGTAGCAAAGGCTGCATTGAAACAGCTCCAGAGTGGCAACACCTGTAACAGGGAAGCAGCTGACCGATGGACAAGAGCTTCCACCATTTCTGGAAGTCACAAACAACAACATTGAGAAACCATTTTCATTCCAGACCTTTCCGAGGGGTCATGCCCCGCTTATCAGATCTCCAGACTTTGGTGGCCACCAGCTTGTCACAACTGGCCTAATCACCTGGAAGCCAGAAAAAGGACGGGATCAGGGCTGTCGTTGGGAAACAGGGCTGAGGTCCATTCCGAGAGGCTCGGCGGCCCCAAAAGGGCCTGACAAGATGCCTTAGTTCTTTCTTCCAACGGAGAAGCTGTGGCCTGGGATGAAAGGCTCCATGATGTGTCCCAGGACAGACACGGTCTGTAATCAAACAAGCCTAGAGCACACGACATCCCAGGCCACGCATTCTTGCCAGCACCACGTGGTGCACAGCAAAGGGCAGGCTAAAGACAACATCACTGCCCCCAGACTCGCCATATAGGCAAAGGGCTTACAAACAGGCTGCTTCCAACGTTGAAACATCAGTGGCAGCAAAGCCACAGCAATGAACTAATGAAAGCCTGTCCTGGCAGCTGCCCAGCATGCACGAGGAAAGCTGATGCCATCACCACCGGCGGCCCCGGCGGCCCCGGCGGCCCCGGCACCCACAGGCGCAGGCGGTCAGCAGCTGCTGTCACAGGTTCCCCGGTGCGGCGATCTCTGGGCTTTTCACGGGATGTTTTCCTTCCCTGTCTCTCTCTCGCATGTGGCATCTACATTCCTCACCTCCTTCTCCCGAGATCACAAGGAAGTTAAATGCCCAAACTTCCTGGTTCATGCAAAGTTAAGACTGTCAATTACACAGACAGCAGAAAAAAAAACAGTTTCATTGCAAAAATTTGGTGTCAGCTCTGCCTAAAACCCTTGTCTGTCTCAGAGGTCAGCACCAGGCATCAAAAACAAAGTCACGACTCCCAGGAGGAGCCTCTGTGAACCATCAGCAGAAAGGACCCGAGGGAGACGTGGACGGCACATCCTCGCGGCGCGGGAGCCCTGGGCATCACCATCATCACGGCAGCAGGAAGCCCCTGAGCCCTACGCCCTGTGCATTCCTGAGCCCAGCCTGGGGAAGCAGCTTTTCCTATTCCCATTGTTCAGACAAGGAACCCGAAGGCCATGCACCCACGTTGTCTACTCTGTGATTTGGAGAATCAAACCAATGCAGGCACATGACCGATATTAACAGGGCAACTCACAATGGTTATGCCATCCATGGGCGATCCTATCAATCCATCCATCAGTACTCCCTTAGCCTGCCACAGGAGAGCCCGGAGCCAGCCCTCCCAGGAGCAGCCAGATGCACAGCCAGGGTCGGACCCCTGAGAACCTTGCATCCTTGCATCTACTTAGAGAGATGGCACAGGACGATGTGTGACTTGTGGCCAAATGAATGGCACAGTCTCTAAATGCTGTAAACTCAAAAGGAAAATCTCTGGGGACTGAGGAAGGACTTATTTATGGAAAGCTGGGTCTGGAATGCTCAGGGAAGGAGAGGTCTGCACAGAAGACCCAGGCCGGGCCGTTCCTCTCAGGAGGATGGACATGGGCCAAGACCACGTGGTAAGAACTCATGACACTGTGCCCTTGTCTGTGTTCTCCACAACCAGGCAATGAAGCTGCTCAGTTTCCCACCATCAACTGCATTCAGAAAGCTCTCCGTGGTCTTGGAAGCACGAGACATCCCCTCCAAACACAAAAACAACAAAAAACAGTACCTGAACTCATTTCTTTTCAGCTGTAGAACGTAAATGACTAACGTGATCTTTTTTTAAAGTACTACATTTCTACTTTGCTTAGAAGAGCCTCAGAAGCACGGGTAGGTCTCCACACACAAATCATCCCGGTGCTTTGCTGGGGCCTGGGAACAGAAAGAACAGATCCCACCCTCAGGAAGCTTTTGGTCCACATTGGGAGATGTTGAGGGAAGGTGAGAAATAAATAGATTTTTAAAACCTGTACTATGGGTACATTACAAGTCTGAGGTTAAGGTCACTCTCTCTCACCCCCAGCATTTATCAGCCCCTCCGGGACCTTTTTGAGAATATACACAAGTCCCTGAGAAGGAATCAGCGGTTTCTCCTCATTCCCCCAACAAAGCCCAAAGAAGCCACGTTTGCCCCCGAGAGAACCAATCGTCCGGGCGGCAGGACGAGGCAGGTTTTATAATGTGGTTAAAATCTCCGGTCCACAGCTTTATGTTCCCTGGCTCATCCTCTAACAAGGAAAACATCTCCACTCCTGGAATCTCACACAGGTAAACCCAGTGACACGGGAAAGATGCTTATTGTCGACTTGTGTCTTCTGCCCAAGAGCTGGGGATGACCGAGGAGCCTGTCCCCAGGAGAGAGGAGACCCAGAGTTGCGCATGCACCTGGCTCTTTGCTCCTGCCTAGATCAGGAGTTGGGAACTCTGTCAAAGGCCAGACGCCGGCCCGGCCATCTGTGTCACAGCTACTTAACCCGGCCCCAGCCGGGAGGAGGCAGCACAGGTAACACATAAACACAGGGGAGTGGCCGAGTCCCAATAAGACCCTATTTACAAAAACAAGTGGCTGTCAGTTTTGGCCCAAGGGCCATCATCTGCTGACCACTGGCCTAGAACATTCTTCCCCCAGATACCGGCATGGTCTCTGTTCAAAGGTTATCTCCTACGGAAACCTTTCCTGGACACACTCAGCAGTATCCAGCATCACTCTCTCCCTTTATCCCTGTTTTTTTTTTTTCCACAACATTTATCACTTCTGGATCTGTTTGTTGATCCACAAGTTATCCGCTTCCCCTCCAGGGATGCCAAGAGAGCTTCTGTTCTGTTTGCGCCTGGCGCTTAGTAGGTGCTCAGTGACCATCTGTTGGGTGAATGAAAGAGCGACTGTCCCCCCATCCGCCCCGGCACCCAGCCGCACAGGTGTCTCGGACTTTAGAACGATGGATTGCTCAGAGGTCAGCCCGGTTACCAGACCACCTCCCTGCCCCAAGGGAGGCCGCCCGCTAAAGCACCCTGTGCCCATCTCTAGGGTTGTTCTCTCTCTCTCTCTCTCTCTCTTTCTTTCAAGAATCTCCAGAGAAACCAGACAGTGAAATGCTCGTTGGTAGCGATCCCAGGTCATAGCTCTGTGCCACCACTGAGAAGATCCCGTAAGCCAACAGCATTTTCTCTAGGCCCTGCCAACCCCTTCAAGAACATTCCACAGAGGGGTCTAAGAGAGACAAGAGAAAAGAAGCAACTCCCGATGGCTCACCCTCCAACCACCAGAAGCCAACCTCGCGGCTCTTCCGGAGACGGAGCGAATACATTTTTCAGCCAAGAATCAAATCCACCTCTCTGTGTCCTCTTACTGTGGGTCCCTGCTCCCTAAATCCAAACCGGTTTCTCAGTGCTGACACAGTGAAACAGGGAAAGCTAAACCTCGGGGCTTCTCAGGAACGAGAACCTCCCCTATCACACGGCCTGGGAGAATTTGCACAGCAGATTAATGACTCACGGCCCAGCTCATCTCC
Organism: Mellivora capensis; assembly: GCA_004024625.1. Classification (NCBI taxonomy): domain Eukaryota; kingdom Metazoa; phylum Chordata; class Mammalia; order Carnivora; family Mustelidae; genus Mellivora; species Mellivora capensis. The sequence goes on along the minus strand of PISX010001938.1, from coordinate 35,551 downwards.
ATTGACAGATTAGGGATCTACTGTTCTGTTTCTCCTAAGGCCAGAGGGACACCAGACAGGACTGCCGGCCGCAGAAGGAAAACCATCCCACCGAGTCCATGAAGGAATCGAGCTGAAGCTTTCCCCTCCAGGACAGTCTGATGGAGCCTCACTCCTTGGCTGTTCTCTTGCCGCCCGGCCGCTCCCTTTCCTACCTCCCCGTCCTCTGCACACGGCCTGGAGGAGCCCCGGGCTGTCTCAAGCTCCAGCCCCACTTGCTCTCAAGGGAAGTCTGTGGTCATACTTTCTGTCCAACCGGTTCTATCCCTTATTTTTGTTTTAGGGATGATTATTGCCATGGTAATGTCCAGGCGACAAGGATGACAGGGGAAGGGGAAGGAGCCCGCTGTGTGCAAGCCTTATTGCTTACAGTGTCAGGAAAGCAGGGGCCTCGGGAGACGAGGAAACTGACCAGGGCTTCGTACCTGTTGCAAGACAGAATACACTAGAAAGCAGCGGAGCTGGGGCCGACGGGCATCCCTCCGCCAAGAAAGCGCGGTCAGTCCGGCGGCCCCAGAGGCTCGCCCATCACCCCCGTACCAGGTTAGCTGGACGCACGTTTTCACATTCAGGAAGAGCATGGCAGGAAAGAAAGAGAAAGCGAAGACTGTGATTAGACAAAAAGGAAAGCGGTTTTTAAATAGGATGCAGATAACGCTCCAGGATCCAAGGAGCACCCCGGCCCGTGGGCCGCCTGTCCCCACTGCGCTGGTCATTTCTGTGTTTGCTGTGCCCACGGTGTGGCCGGTCTATCTGTACCTCCAGCAGCGGGGGGCGGGGCGAACAAACCTAAACTCGGTTCCTGGGTATGAGCTTAGCGTCCGCAATCGGCCTCTGTGCTTCCGAGGAACTGCGCAGCCACGAAAGCAACGCCCACTCACAAAAGCACGAGGAAGTGAGGAATTCACCGGGAAATCCTCCCCATGTCGGTTAGCATGAGCCTCCGTAGGGTCCCGTGGGGGCCCGCACACACACACAGACTCGCGAATAATGAGTTCGTAAAGATGAATTTGTAACTGCTGCTTATTATTATTATTATTATTATTATTTTAGGGAACTTTATTCTGTTGTCAGTAAATACCCTGCGCTACTGAGCGCTGCAAACCAGCTACGGGGCAAGCGTTTCGGATCGGTGGGTTCCCCAACCCGAATCATGTCCCCCAACTCACACGCCACACCACTGACCCTCACTGGAACCCCATCTCAGCGCCCCCGGTTTTTTCATTTAGGTGTTAAGAAGGCATACGCTAGATTCGACTGCTTCATGGCTCTGTTATCAGTGAGACACTCTATTTTTAAAGGTTTTCATATTCTTGCTACCCAAAAAGGCAGGAACAAGCCTTTTAATTGAGCATCACAGGCAAGGAGAATGGAGATTTTATAAAAACATAAAAGAATGATTTAAGCAATGATGATGGGTAATAGTGCAAAGGGAAAGGCTATATGGTTTCTGCTGGTCTGGGCTGCTCGGAGGGTGTATTAAGTGTGTAAGACAGAGTGCAGTGGCGTGAGGCTGCTGTGAGCTCTAGTCCTTCCCTCTCAACCATCAGGGCAGTAAGGAGGCCTGATGGACCCATTTATGCGGAAAAAGTTGCAGAGCTCTCAGGCTGGGAGAAAGGAAGCAGCCTGCACAGGGCTGGCCTTGCCTTTCTGAAATCAATTAACGGTGGCCAGCCCCTCTAGCCGCACGACTCGAGTGTGCATGCCAAATGAGGAGACATCGCGGTTTAACAGGGAATGTTTCTTGCAAATCATGGGTTTGGAGCAGGGCTTTGTAGAGGAAGAGTCCAGGAGAAAAATGCTGGGATGGCTACAGGCGAGCAGGCTCTCCATCAGAGCCATCGCCTCCCCCACAATTGTGCAGACGAAGGTTCTCACCACCCTCAATGGCCACAGAGGCAGAAGCTAATAATGAGGTCCCAGAATGGCCAGGATGCGTCCTTTAAAACACGCACACACATGCACACACACAGACACAACAGGGTTCAGAGCCCCATCTCTTTCGCCTGGGATTTTTCGTGTTGAGGAGCTGGGTGTTACCCATGGGAACAAGTTTCTCTGGGGCCACACGTGGCTGAAACCACCCTCCCAGGGACAACATCACGTCTCCCAGACACTGGCGCCCCTGGGAATATGCGAGCAGAGAGCCACGGCCGGATGATTCATAAGCTGAGCCCTCAGCCCGTTCCCCTATGGACCTGCAGTTTCCATGACTCAGCGTCCCCTTGAGCCCATCCCCACGGCTGGGGTCACCGCCGGCCACAGTGCAGGGACGGGCACTTGCCCGGGTCCACCTCTGCTCCATTCCTGCCTTCTCTCCTCCGTCGGAACCCGGGGAACCCGTGGGAAACTTCTCAACAGGAGAGGCTTTATTTGGGGACTACAACTTCATCCTGGTTTTTTTGGCTTTTTTTAAAAGATACTGCACTTAGCTGTCAAAGCAGGCAAAGATATAGAACTGAAGAGAAGACTGCTGTGCCTACATTCTTGATTAAATGGGACATTCTGCAACATACATTCTTCTAGTAATTGTCATAGTGCACTCAGAATACCTATGAATCGTAAAATGTAACTCTATCTTCCTATCGTAACTTTTGGAAAATGACTTCATGTGAGTTTCCCAATACTTCTCCTACTTTGCTAATCAAGACCCCTGGCCCCCATGTCCTCCTCGAGGGGACATAATTTGGGGTGCTCCTTGACTCTGTGCTCCCCAAACTGCAATTCTAAGACCCCAAAGAAACACTTGTTTTATTTCAGCCCAGCCCTGCCTCTTTTCTCGGTTGACGAGTCCCAAGCACATGCAACCGGTCCCATGAGGAGTGCGGATGGGGGTCACGGCGGGCACAGAGAGAAAGGCATGAAAACAACGATCCCTCTGTTGAGAAATTACAAGCTCAGCTCCAAGGTCACCTTCTTAAAATCCCCAATGACACTCTTCTCAACCACAGCCTCTAAGCTTTCTCGCTTCTGGATCTGTGATTTTGTACATTTGAGGGCCCCGGCTGCGATAAATCCTTTCAAGAACAAAGTGGAAGGAGGCAGAGAACCAATACACGAATATGCACCACAGGGAAAACAAAACGAGCTCCTCCAAGCCACACTCTGTTTTTAACAAGTGGATCCCAACTATGGGAAGGGGAGATGGAGCTGTGTCAGCCCTCCCCCACCTGCTCTCTGTCCCATCCCCTCCTCAACCACCACCCGTAACCCTACTGGAACTGACCCACTCAACAACCTGGGGTTTTCTCTCTTTAAGGGGACGTTTGAGAACACACAGCTCTGCAAACACTGGCAGCCCATGCGCCATCCTGAAACTCAGAGCTTACTTCTGAGCTAAGTCACTGTAGAATTTCCAAATCTCCAACCTGGTTTTCGCTTCCCTTAGTTTAACGTAGCAAAGCTTTATCGGCTTTTCTGATTGCTCGTGGGCTTTCTTCCAAAGTGCATGAAGCCCTCTGATTGTTGCTGAGTGCCTACACCTACCCGCCCTGTTTAAATAATCCCCAATCTAGAACAAGGATCAGCCACCTTTCTACAAAGGGCCAGACAGCAAATATTTCCAACTCCGCGGGCTGTATGCTCTCCATTAGGACACTCACTTCTGCCTTGGTAGCGACAGAGCAGGCACCGCCGAGTTGCAATAAAACTTTATTTATGGATGCTGAGATTTAAATTTTGTATCGTTTTCACGTGTTGGATTCTTAGCTCATGAGGGGCACACAAACAGGTGGCAGGTTGGTTTGGGCCCATGGAAAAGGAAACCCTCTGTCAATTCTTTCTTTTGAAAAGCAATATAGGGGCACCTGGGTGGCTCAGTGGGTTTAAAGCCTTTGTCTTCAGCTCAGGTCATGATCCCAGGGTCCCAGGATCAAGCCCTGCATCTGGCTCAGCAGGGAGTCTACTTCCCTCTCTCTCTCTCTGCCTGCCTCTCTGCCTACTTGTGATCTCTGACAAATAAATAAATAAAATCTTAAAAAAAAAGCAATATAATAATAATGATGGGAATAGTGAACATTTATGGAGCGCTGATTAAACAAGGAGCCAACAAAGAAAACGGCCTTTTATTCTCGCTAGCATTCTAACACCCAAAGTAGGTAGGGTTGCGTAGATGGGGAAATTAAGTCTTAGAAGAAGACAATTAATGGGCCAAGTTCATGTAGCAAGGATGTTCACCAGTCAGAAATCTCACTCCAGCCAGAGATGAGGAGGCACTCCTTCAGCATCCCTAAGCAACAGAATGTATTGAGGAGGATGTGATGAAATGCCAGTTGCCTGGGCTTCGTAGGACTGGTTCAGAAAAGTCAGAGCCACGGGTGGGGGTGCGGGGGAACACCCATCCCCTTCCTGTACCAATTCCTTCTCCAACATTCTCCCAAATGCAGCAGAGCTTGAAGGGACTCTGGGAATCAGCCAGCATCAAGGCGAGGGATGAGGGCGGTGCATTTTACAAACGAGGTACCGCTTGTACGGTGGCCCCCAGAAAAGAGTGCAGTCAAGGGGACTGCAGCCCATCGCGGGTGACACGAGCCCATCGCAGCTCACTGTGCTCAGCTCTGGTGGCTGCACTGGCTCACCGGTCCCTGAGGTTCTACCCTGGGCTCCCCAGAAGTAGGATTTGCCCACATGCAACTCCCCACAAGAGGCCTCTGCCTTATGGATCCTCTGGTCTCCCAAATATCCCTTGTTTCTGCCTGCCTGCCCATAGCCAGCCTCCCCGTTCTGAGCTGGATGCAAATCACCCTTAGGGCCAGCCTCCCTCTGCTGCCACCCCCCAACCCTCCCTGCTCCTGCCAGAATTCCATGCCAAAGGACGTGGGGGCAGGGAAGAGAGCTGGGTGGCTGCTTTCCCCTCCTTTCAGGGCCACTGCCTGATTTCTTCTTGAGCCTGGGCAGCAAGGCAGCTCTGGAAGAAGAGTGCTGCCTGCACACCGAGCACAGCCGCTGGAAACCCGCGGATCCTAGACAGACCCGGACCAGAAGCCAGAGAGAGCCAGCTGCCGGAGCAAGGCACTACCTCGCAGACAGGCACACTGGTTTCCTAATCCCTGGGCCTTCAGGAATAGGAGGCCCCAGCAGCACTGCTGCAACAGGCCGGAGGGGCGGGGCAGGAGGCGAGCTTCTCGTTATGTAAAACGCTTGGCTCCTTCCTCTTTCTCTGCATCCTGCTAGCAATTTTGTATCCGGTTTGGGAATTCCAGGAACATCTGCAATTGTCTTCTGCCCAACCACACATGTGCAAGCCAGGCTTGGTTGTGTTCCTACCTGCCGGCGCCCTGGGTTAGCCGAGAGCTGAGAGCTGTGCAGGCAAACACAGCAAAGCCCAGCCGGCACCCACACCTGCGGGGCTCGCCATCCCTGCCTCACCCGGCTCAGGCCTGGCGCGCAAAGACCAAGTCCCCTCTCCGGCAGGGAGAATCGCCAGGGCGCAGAGGGCTTGTTTGAACGGCCAAAGTCCTCTGACCAAACACACGGGACCGTTTTCACACAGGACTGCCCCTCCTGCCCCCGGCCTCTGCAGGCAGGTTAGCCTTTGTGAGGCGAGGCCAGGTAGAAACGAGTGAGGGGCAGGGGAGTTCAAAGACAGGCAGCAGCTCGGGCCAGGCGCGCCGAGGGCCTCAGCTCAGATCACAGAGTGATTCCTTGGGCTGTGAGCCCCCAAAATGCAAGAAACCATTATCTTGGGAGTCAGCTACCTCTTCTCGCTCTTTGGGCCTCAATCTGTAAAACGGGGTAAAAACAGTGCCCACCACCATGGTTTAATGAACTAAAAATGAAGGGGCACATGGGATGCATTTGGAAGAGCACATGGCCCAGAGCTCCCGTGCAACCAGGGTTTATAGCCATTTGTTATTATGCCCAGTCCTCGTCCCGACTATGAGGCCCTGTTCCGCCACCGCCACCCTATACACTCCCCAGTGTCCCTGGGCCCCCCTGCACCCTTTGCTCTACACCCTTCATAATTTCTCTGTTCAGGGGCTTATCTGCCACCATCAGTCATTGGCTAGGCTCCCAAAGCAAGGAACTCCATGCATGCATTTCTCCCGGCATTATCTGATGCAGAGAAGGAACCCAGGAAATGCTTAAACAACTAAACCACTACCTTGGGCCTCTCTTCCTAACTCCGAATGCCCACCTCCAGGGGCCAAGTAGACATCTTCCCAAGTACACCATGCGGGCAGTACCAGAAACTCCCCATAACCCCTCCTGGGCTCTCTATCCTGGCTTCCTTGTCACACCCAGATCTTGGCACATGGAAGACACCCAATAAATGCAAATGAAATAACTCGGGAAATCATGGGGACTCACCCATTTGTTCAGGGTTGGGCTTACATTTTTGACATCATCTTGGATGATTCTCTCTCCCCTCTCCCCCATAAGACTCTGGTTCCCACGTTGTCAATTTCATCCACCGCCAAGGTCGCCGGCTCCATCACCTCCTTGGTCCACCACTGCTGATCTCTCTTCCCAGCCTCACAGTCCAGGGACCAGCTCTTCGCTCACCGGCCAGCCCTCTCTTTGTCCTGCTGCCATGGGGGGCAGGTAAAGTCAATCCCCAGCTCAAAAGCCTTCCCGATTCTGCAAACTCCCAGGCCCAACTGTTGAGCTCCTCCTACTTTTTGACCCCATCTCCGCCTCGTGGGTCCTCCGGCTGCGCCCAGCTACTGGGAAGCCCTGCCTTGACCCACCTCTGGCCCCACACTCAAAGCAGACTGCCACTAGAAATGGCCGTCTTTGCCTCCAGACTCCAGCTCTGCTGCCAAAGCTGGAGACCCTCCACGGCCTCCTCAGAACTGTCCCTGCTCTCTGACAACTTCCTCGACCTCTCCTAGACACTCCTGCCTACCTCGGTCTTCCACCGACATCGTTTGGCTCACTAGCCCATTGCACATGTGTTCCGCCATGTGTTACACTGGTCTGCCGGCCCCGGGAAGATGGGAACCAGACCTCACACTTCTGGGCCTGGAGGAAATACTCCGCCCATAGCAGCCACTCGCACATTGTGAGCGTAGATGTTTATGAGGATATATAAATATTCTTTTCTTTTCCTCGCACAGCAACCACTGGCAGAGGCTCTGAGCCCCTTACAGGTGACCGCCTGGGAAGCAGCGATGCTCCCTTTTGCTCTCAGTGAGTAGGTTCTGAACCTGTTAAGGATCTGCCGTGGGAGCCTGGCGAAGGGCGGGAAAACCCAAGGACGCCTTTCCCGACCCGCTGGTCCCCTTCAACTGCCACAGTCAAGCATTCCATCTACTTAGGTGGATACGAATTTTTAAAAAGCTACTAGGGCACCTGGGTGGCTCAGTTGGTGGAGTATCTGCCTTTGGCTCAGGTCACGATCCTGGTTGTCCTGGGATCGAGCCCCATGTCAGGCTCCCTGCTCCGCGGGGAGCCTGCTTCTCCCTCTCCTCCCAGCTCCTGCTCTCTCTTGCTCTCTCTCTCTCAAAAATAAATAAATAGAATCGTTAATAAATAAAAACAAAAAACGACTCATCTACTCCAGCCGGTTCACCTTACACAAGGGAAGAGTGAGACCAAGAGAGGGGAGGTGACTTGTGCAAGGACACAGAGCCACTGGTGAGGGGAGGGCAGATCTGTTTCCAAACTGGCCCGTGCACCTGCCCTGCCAAACACGTCCACATGGGAGAGGGTCGCGGGGGCACACCCACGGCCACCGCCACTGCCCCCGCGGCTTCCTCCATCCACCCCGTCTCCTTCGGTGGGTGACTCTAGGGTCGCATGCAGGCACAACACAGACGCGAGAGAAGCTGGCGGAGCCTAAGGGAGAATCCTGGCTCTGTCCTCAAGTGCTTCACTCTACCTAGTAAAGCTGGAGATCCGAAATTTCACGCGAAATACCCACAACTTCAGTATCAGCGACTAACCCAAACCTTTATGGCAACGAGGTACAAGTAAAAAACAAACACACCCACATCCAGGTCCGTAGACGGCTGCATTCTGACTCCTGACACAGAGCACCCAGCAAGACGAGGGGAACCCAGGTCTGAGACTGTGAGGTCTTAATGATCTTTGGGTCTGAGAGTATAAAATTTAGTATAAGACGTGACTTCTAAAAGTGAGGCCATTTCAACATCCCCTTCCTGTGTCCATAATGCCCGTGCGGCAGCTTGGGATGGAGGACGTCTGGGGAAAACGCACAGCAGGAGCAAACCAGCCACGTTTTTCTAATAAAACTCTTAAAACGTGGCCCATAAGTAACGGCCGTTCGGAGTACGGAGTAATAATGCCACAATAAATTAAGGAGAGGAGCCCCAGCGGCTCGCAGCCCGAGGGGGGTCTCGGTCAGAACGTCCTAAGCTGCAGACAGACATAAGCAGGATGGACGACCCTTGTCATCAGAGCCACGGTATCCCCCACTCTCCTCTGCATCCCGTCCATCAAACAAGGTGATTTACGGAGACACGGGGAGGACCTTCGCTTCCCCTCTGCAGAATTTATTTGTCTTTAATGGCTTGCCGGGCCTCCCCTTCCTTCTAATCTCTTCCTCTCCCACCTCTGCTCTCTCCTCCGCCAAGGGACAGCCAGCATGGCAGGGCGGCCCAGCAAAATGGTTCAAGAACAAAAGGGACAGGCTGAGCGGGCAAGAGAGAAGGCGGCCTCAGCCTGAAAGGGGCTGGCCTGGCAGATGTGGGCTGAGGTTCCCACCTGGCTTTTATTGGGGAAAGAACTTATTAAAGTGAATAATCCCACCTGTAGTGAAAAATTGGAACGCAGCAGACGGTGGGGAGAAGGGGTACAGGGGATGCACGAACAGTTCCCCTTAAAGGGGACACAAATTATTTCGGCTCCTTGGACACAGCTCCAGGGATAACAGGAACCAGGATCTGTCATCGGACCATCACTACCGTGACTCAAAATTCGTCCCCTTGCTGGCTCCCACACGGTTCTTGTCTTTTCCAGGAAGTGACTACTCTGAAGCCAGGAGGCCAGAGGTGAGAAAGTGAGCAAAGGTCTTGGAAAGGACACACCTGCCGGGGAAGGCCCCCCGCCTGAGACCGGGGTAAGGTCTCCACAGGGGGGGAGAGTAAAAAGTCCCCCAGTCCAGGTAATTAGACATTTGCCTGTCCTATTTCTCAAAGCTCTTTCACTGATGTGAGTTCATTTGATCCTTGGAAGGGCTCTGCCGGGGCAGCCAGACTCCACTTCATGAAGGAGGAACCGAGGCCCTGAGAGGTCAGATGACTTGCCCCATATCACACAGCTAGCTCATGACAGATCCTCTCAGCCCAAGTCTGGATTTAGTCCTCTGTTAAGTACACCCACCAAAGTTGTTTGGAGGGACGGGCCAAAAAAAAAAATTTTTTTTTCTAACCAAGAACAAATGCAAATATTCACCTTTAAAATAAAAAGACTCTACAGGCCGGGCGCCTGGGTGGCTCAGTGGGTTAAGCCTCTGCCTTCGGCTCGGGTCATGGTCTCAGGGTCCTGGGATCAAGCCCCACATCGGGCTCTCTGCTCAGTGGGGAGCCTGCTTCCTCCTCTCTCCCTGCCTGCCTCTCTGCCTACTTGTGATCTCTCTGTCACATAAATAAATAAAATCTTTTTTTAAAAAATCTACAGGTCAAATTGATTTCTGCAAAGCCCATCTCAGATGACCCTGGGACAGAAGCTGCCGAGTATGTATCTGGCTAATTTTTCTTTTTCTTTTCAACAAGAGAGGTTTTCCCTGCTCAGCACACCCAGACTTATGTTGTCTCCCTTCCCTTCAGGCCCCAGATGCCTTTCCATCTTCCCAACAGCTACACAAAAGGAGGGGAGGCGTGGGCAGGAGAGTGTCAGATGTGACGGACTCCAGATTTCCCGAGACGTGGTCAGAAACCCGCTGCGTGAACTCCGGACGGCTCCTCTGGGAGGAGATTCCTCTGGGTGGGGCCAACACAGGGTCAAGGTGGCCCTGTGGTCTTCAGGCTCCGGGAAGATACGTCTCCACACCTGGACCCAGGATATACCCAGTCTAGCAAGAGACGCCAGAGGCCACCTGACCGAGCAACCCAGGAGTGGAATGCATGTTCCTGAAGAGGCCACGGCTGTGTCCACTGTGAGACTCTCACAGAACCGGGCATGGTCTGGAGGAGGATGGGTTCCAGACCAGGTGGCCCGGCATGAAGGCTTCAAAGGTTCCACCCGCCCTGAGCAAATCTTGTGGGCTGGCTCTGACCTTCCCGAGAGCTGTCCTTGCTGGATCCAGGCAGGCACCCTCCCTGCAACGTCAGGGAAGGCTGGCTCATTATCTAACAGGGCCCCCCACACTTCCCCCAGGTACCCAGCCTGCACCGGGGTAGCACCGTCCGCGGCTGCCCAGGAAGCCCTACAAGGTGTTAGCTGAGAAGCAAGGTAGTAATTTACAAGCCTCAGCCTAGCCAGCCCCTCCCAGGGGCTTTTGAAAGGTTATTCCGGGGAAAGAGGTCTTAACAATCCAAAGGAAAGACGCTCTGACCTAGGGTCTCTCAACCTTGGCACTGTGGGCCGCCATTTTAGGTTGGAGCATTCTTTACTGAGGGGACAGCCTTGTGCACTGTAGGGCACTGAGCAGCCCCCCAGGCCTCCACCGACTGAATGCCAGGGAGTCTCCCCTTCCCCCTAAGCTGCGGCAATCAAAAGAGGTCTCCGAACATTGCCAAAGATCCCAGGAGCTGGGGGGTGGGCGAGACCACCCCTGGCTGGGACCACTGGCATAATGGTGGGGGCGAGGGAGACTCGAAAGTGGGGGGCCCATCAAATCATACCACCTGGGGCCCCCGCCTGGTGAGGCTCATGTGTAAAAGTCTGGCCACAGTGCATTCTGGAAACCTCAAGGTGATACCAGCAGAGAGGATGAAAGAGCCTTCTCCATCAGGAGAAAAAGCCAGGGCAAAGTCAGCTTGCCAGAACGCTCCAGCTGCGTCGGGGGCAGAGGGGTGAGACGCTGTGGAGTGAGAGCTGAACAGAGGAGACCTTTCCAAGAAGCCAAGGGCCTCTTCTAAAATCCTCACCTCATAAAAGAGATGACTTGTCCACCATCGCTCCTTCCCCTTCTCCTGACGTGTCCCTCCGTCCCTTCTACAGGACGGTCTGCTGAAGGTTCCTCGTTACTACGGGAGGAAAGAGACATCTGGAAAGGCCTACGCTGGTTTTCATGTACCTGGGCAGGTGCCCGTTTGGCCCCTGAAATGATCCTGGAAGCTGGAGCCAAGCTAGGACCCTGCTCAAGATGCTGAGAAAACAGAGGAGAAGGGGATGGGGGCGCAGGGGACAGGCTCCCAATTAATTGAGAAGACACAGCCATGCCACGCTTGAGTTAGACTGCCCAGCGGAATGCAGGGGCCTTTGTGTTCCTTCGTTTGAAACAAAAGCGAGCAGAGTGGGCTACAAAGGGGTCAAGGGGAGGGGAGAGGGAAAACCCGTGGGTTCCTGTGAATGGACCCTGTTTGCGAGAGACGGGGGCGCTACAGGGACAGGGGCCTGTCGAGGCAATAATGAGCATTTGTGGATAAAGTCTGTCCACATATGTCTTTAAATTCATTTTCTTGTTTGTGGAGAACGGTTTATTTCCCAAATTTAACTGCTTAAACTTCCTCTCCAGACCTGTGTCGTCCAGTCCAGGCGCCACCAGTCGATGGGCCACTGGAAATGGGGTAAGTCCAAGCTGGAATGGGCTCTAGGGTAAAATCCACACCAGATTTCCTAGATTTTGTATGAAAAAAATAAATAAATAAAGTAGTAAAAAGAGAAACAAAAATTTGGGAGCACCTGGGTGGCTTAGTCGTGAAGCGTCTGCCTTCGGCTCAGGTCATGATCGCGGGGTGCTGGGACTGAGCCCCGCATCGGGCTCCCTGCTTGGCGGGAAGCCTGCTTCTCCCTCTCCCACTCCCCCTGCTTGTGTTCCCTCTCTCTCTGTGTCTCTGTCAAATAAGTAAATAAAGTCTTTTAAAAAAAACAAAGTAGGGACGCCTGGGTGGCTCAGTCGGTTGGACGACTGCCTTCGGCTCAGGTCATGATCCCGGAGATCCGGGATCGAGTCCCGCATCGGGCTCCCAGCTCCGCGGGGAGTCTGCTTCTCCCTCTGACCTTATCCTCGCTCATGCTCTCTCACTGCCTCTCTCTCAAATAAATAAATAAAAAATCTTAAAAAAAAAAAGTAAAATAAAATAAAGTAGAACATTACACTAATAGGTTTCTTTTATATCGACTGCATGTTGAAATGGTAAAATTGGGGATAATTTGGGTTATATAAAATGTATTGTATTTGGGTTATATATAATTACATTATATTTGGGTTAAATAAAAATTGGGTTATATAAAATGTATTATTAAAATCGACCTCATCTGTTTTCCTGTCCTCCTTTAAAGGTGGTTACAAGAAAGTTTAAGATGACATACATAACTTGGGTTTTACTTCTACAGGACAGTCCTGCTCTAGGCTAATGGTTCTCAGTTTCTGCTCTCTCTCTCTCTCCTACCTTACCTCCTCTCTTGCTCACAGAGCTGCCTCAGATTTTCTGGATCCTTTTGAAGAGTATATCAATCTTAATTCATTTGCCAAAGACATTCAAGATGTCTTCTGCACGTACCGCACTAAGCTGGGATCTGTGGGGGACCCCAAAATGAATCAGACTCTTGGATTGGGGGCCAAGGCTCTGAAGGACCTGGCTTATCCCTTTAAGAAGTGAAGTCAAGAGAGCCAGCTGCGGGAACCCACCAACACAGAAACTGCAAACGCCCTTCCCTTCCAGGCTTGGCCGCCATGTTGGATCAGTTCCATGTGGGCAGCTGGCGAAGCTAAGTTTTTACTTTCAACACACAAGTGGCTTTTCTGGTTCTTTTCTCTCCCTGGTGACACTAACCCCACCACCCGTTGTCTCTCCCTATGCCACAGCTTTCTTTCTTCCTTCCTCATCTGACACAGGGATTGTACATCTTGGAGAAAAAAAACCTGTGTTTGAGGACATAGTGTTGTAGCTCTTTGGCCCCCAAGCTGACTCCGTCCCCGGCTGAGGGCTTCAGTTTGTCAAGCCACGGAAGGCCCATGAAGGGCAATGGGAGAGGGTCGAGAAAGGGCATTCATCATCCCAACCCACCGCGTGGACCGGGAAAGCTAATTTTCATCCAGAAAGGACATACATCAGTGATCAGTGATCGGTACCATAACTCAGCCGGCGTTCTCGCTGGGAGCAATTCCGACCCCTCCAGGGGGCATGTGGCAATGTCTGGAGTCATTCCTGATGGTCATAACTGGAGAAGGGGACACTGCCGGCGCCTAGTGGGCACAGGCCGAGGGATGTTGCTAAACATCCCACGACACAAGAGGAGAATTATCTGGCCCCAACAGGTCAATGGTGTTGAGGCTGAGAAACTCTGATCTAGAATATGGAGGAGGCGAGTATCCCGCCCCCACCACCTCCATCGCCAAGCCAGAGCTTGCTCTCATCTCTGGCATCAGCGAGCATTCGTCCTCCCTCAACGCCACCTTCCAACAAACACACCTGGGAGCAGATCCAGGAAAACCTGAAGGATCAGGGCAAGAAGAACAACCGGGAGAAGAAAAACAGTCCAAACATGATTAAATAAATTAGCGCCGCTAATTACCAGGGTTCTAACTTAGCACCTGGAGCCACAGCTGGGGTTGCACAGCATTGAGCAAATATCAGCCCCAACTTGGGCCGACTCCGGGCATATTGACTTGCTCCGCCCCGCCTTCCTCTGGCAGAAGAGGTGCCTGAGAAAAGACGAAGCAATAAAGTCTTCGAGCAGAGTGGCCGCCCACTGGAGGTGGGTTCAACGCCACGGCCGCCTCTGCCACACCTGCACACCCCAGCAAGGACATTCCCGGAAGAGTAGGTTGCTCAATGCAGCAAAATCTCCTCCCAGGCTGAGGTCCCAGCTTCCCAAGCTGCTGACATCTGCAACTTACCCGGCCTCCTGCCTCCATGAATATTGTCACCTTCACGCTTGGGAAACATCCAGACAGAACTGACTGTCCCCTCTCCCAGGCTCTGCTTTCACTACTTCTCTGCTCTGTTCCTCTGGGCCGGACAGTATTTTCTCCGGAAAAACTGTTATTCGTTCTACGAGGGACTCCCAAGGCCCTGTGTCTCCCTACGTGATTCCCCCCGGCCGGATCGTAAAGTCTAACTAGATGCCCACTGAACGTGGGAGACTCACTAGGCCACCCAGGTCTCTGGTCCCCAGGGCTGCTGCCTCCCCGTCACCACGGAAACGCAGCTGTGTCACAGCCACACGGCTTACAGGTAAAAAGCACCAGGACTCTGGTATGGGGCTACGTCTCATTTTGATTTAAAAGCCGTTGTTGGGGACGCCTGGGTGGCTCCGTGGGTTAAGTCTCTGCCTTCTGCTCGGGTCATGATCTCAGAGTCCTGGGATCGAGCCCCGCATGGGGCTCTCTGCTCAGCGGGGAGCCTGCTTCCCTCTCTCTCTGCCTGCCTCTCTGCCTACTTGTGATCTCTATCTGTCGAATAAATAAATAAAATCTTTTAAAAAATTAAAAATAAATAAAAAATGACGTTGGAGAGATTTTCCCAGAGTGCACACTTTACGGGGTTGAACTGTGGTCCCCAAAAGATATGTCTACATCCTCAGAATCTACGCTTATGTCCTTGTTTGGGAAAACCATTTACAGATGGAATTACATAAGGATCTCAAGACCAGTTCATCCTGGATTACCCAGGGGGGCACGGAATCCAATGATAAGAGACAGGAGGAGGGAAAGACAGACACGCCAAGGAGAAGAACGCGTGGAGATGGAGGCAGGGATTGGAGCGACACTGTCCCAAGCCAAGGAAAGCCCGTGGCCACCTAAAGCCGCAAGAGGCCATGGGGGATGGTTCCCTAGAGCCTTCAGATGGAGCCCGGCCTTGCTCCCATCTTGCTTTTGGACTTCTGGCCTCAGAACCGTGAAAGAAGAGATTCCTGCTGTTTTGTCCAGGTGGAGGCAAGTTGTTCCAGCAGCCCTAGGAAAGGAAGGAATGCACATCCAACCCCATTTCTCATCAACCATGTTGCCCATGAATGCGGCTTTTTTAGCACAAAACATGGCACTCTGGGCTTGAGTTGTGAGTGCATTCATTCACACTTTTATTAGACCTCTGTTCTGCCCTAACACACCTCCTTGGCATTTCCATCACAGTGGTCCTTCCTGAACCCTCCACATACCCCTCTCACCCCTTGCCCTGTCCCTCCACGTCCTTATTGCTCAGCAGCATCGTACTTTGACGGCATGTGGTTGACACAGCCCCCCCCCGCACCTGAATGTATGCTTCCTAAGGGCAGAGGACACTTCTGCTTATTGACCGTTAAGCCTCTAGGAAGGAGAGTGTGTAGTACATAGTAGGTTCTTAAAAAAATTGGGCGGGATGAATAAAATCATAGTCCTCATCTTCAAAAGCAGACAAAGTCTAGAATGTTCTACTATATTTTCATTCCAGCACATTGTCTGCAAATAAAAAGTCTTCTTGCACCCTCCCTTGGGTTACCATGGACTCTTACACATATCACGCTGGCTCCATGAATTAGATGTCCATCATGATTTGTCTTTGGAAAAAATGGGATTTTTCTCCGAAGGGAAATTCCTGTGCTCCTGTTGGCTAAAGCATATTGCCTAAAATGCCCCTAAATTTTTAATGAGTGACCATTTTTTTGTGTGGGTGGTTTTTTTTGTTTTGTTTTGTTTTTTGTTTTTTTGCATCCCCCATTGCTAGCACTTTCTTCAAGACATACATGCTGAGATGCAAAGGGAGTGATGATTTGGGATGCCTCAACACACAGACAGCACACTGCCTGGCAGGCCAATGCTCCCCTGGGCAGCCAGTGGCTTCCAGTAGGTGGTTGCCACCAAGGCTTGCCACGTTTCTGACACACCTGAGGACATTCGTGACACTGAAGTCACACAGAGAAGTTCTAGCTGGACCTCTTCTTTAGGAACTCTAAGGTCAAGGACCCTCTGTGTAAATGCATTATAGCATTTGGTCAACAGGTAGTTATTGTTCAGCTCAGCCCAGATAGTGCAAAAGGACCTTTCATAACAGGTGAGCGCTGGTCTTTCTGTAAGGGACAAATGAGGCCCTCCCTATTCATGCTTTTTTCAGACATTAGTTCTGCAAGGAATAGCATGGAACTTTTCAAGGCAGGATAATAAGTAAACTGAAGTCTTTTGGGTTTTGATGCAGGGGGCCTTAATAGGAAGGGGGAAAAAAAAACTGGAGGCACAGGAGAATTTGAAAATTAAAACAAACAAACAAAAAACCCACCCTCTGTCCTTCTAAACAAAACCAAAATATTCTTAGTACTTCCATCTGCATTCGTTTGGCTCTTTCTTCTAAGCTTTCCATCAAAACTAGCCCATCACCGTTTGTTACTCTGGCCCAAGGACCGTGCTGGGAAAGGAAATCTACCCTTAAGGGGCAGAGAAGAGAACAAAACGACCTCGATGTTCCAGAATAAGAAAGCTCATTAAAATGGTTTCAAATTTACACTGCAACTAACTTTAAAACAACAAAACCAAAAACCAAAAAACAACCACTTGTCGAGTTTTGGTGAAGTATCAAAGCATATCCACAATGATCCAAAAAAGTTACAAATATACTTACATGTCTGGCTGCAGCTGGATTTTTCTATATGTCTACATGTGTGCCTTCAGACTGAAAACTCAGAAGTAAGTCCCACAATCCAGCCAGACACGAGGGAGCTTAGCAAAGGCAGGAAAAGAGGCTGCTCTTCCCAGTTTTTTTGTTTGGGGAAATACAGTTATCTTTCATAAAAATATTGTAAGGTCAGCATGCAATGTATGATTTCATTGTTTATTATTATTATTATTATCATTACTTTAGTTATGCCTATATTATTGTCATTTTTCAATGAATAAACAACTTCTAAAGATTTCTCGGTTTTCATTGCAAATACAGTCAATATCGATAAGTACAAACCACCATACAACAAAAGCTCTTTGGGCTCTCAGAAACCTAGGAGTGAGTCCTGAGACTAAAATGGGAGAATCAGGGCTGTAGACGAATATTTCACGATTTCACTAAGGAGGAAAGGAAAAAAAAGGAAACAAAAACCAGATCATCAACAATGATGGCAAATACCAGCGAATTTATCTTCTCTGGGTTCCTCCTCTACTTCTAACTTTCTGTGACTACATAGTGCAGATCACACGTAAAGACAAGAGGCAGAGCATTTCTCCAGCTCCTATGGTCGATACTGTCTCCATAATGCATAGAACAATATTTAGACCATACCTTGGGTTTAGGTCCCGAGCAACGGTTCCTAAAATGAAATTTATTTTCTTCTGGGAAGTGGGGGAAGGATTAAGTTCCCAAAAACCAGTAACAGCAATATTGGATCATTTTGATGAGAACTTTTTTTTTTTTTTAGCCACGGGGGAAAAAAATTAGCTAAGTCCTAACACTAAACTCAGGCTGGGTATGGGGATTTCTACCTCAAAAAGAAGGTGGAGGGCTGAAGCCTGAATTTGTTGACCCTCTGCAAACAGGGAAAATAATTCTAAATAGCGATGCTCCCATAGCCTTAGAAGATGCCCGGAGAATGACTTAAAAAGAAACCTGCCTGGTCTTCGGTCACCTGGCTCTTTCTGGGTGGCCCTTCCGAGTAACCACCCCGGGAGATTTCTGCTTCTGCAGCCGCAGAAAAGAAGCTAATGAGCACTCCCCGGGGACCAGTGAGAACCAGCGTGCTAAAGACCAAGGTGGTTGGTTCTGAAGAATTTCTGGAATGGGCATCCTGGAATTCAGAAGCTCCGGGGACCTGTCCAGCCACGGACTCTCCTGCATGGAGGTCCTCCAGGAGCCTAGTTCTGAAAACGGTTCCTGTTGACATGCAAGCGGCCAGAGCATCCCATCCTGTCCCCCACCCCACCCGCGGGCTTGGCCGCCCCGCCCTGAGGCTATTCCCTGGGCAGACCCCAGGCACACAGGCCCCTTCTGAGGTTTTCCAAGCCGCCTCTCCTGGGGGCGGGGGCGGGGGGGCTCTGGCAGATCCACATGGCTCCCTCGGGCTGCATAATTAGCGGGCTTCGGGCCACCGTGCCCAGTCTGCTGCGGTTCCCCACGCCCAAACACAGCCCTCCAGCCCCCTCCTCACTGGCGCCACTTCTGCCGACGTCTCTCACACATCCCCCCCACCCCGGGGCCACCTCGCCAACCGTGGGTCTCCGCACAGCAGCCCCGGGGCCCGCCACCGCCACCCTCACACCGACACGCTCCCTAATCCGCTGGCAAATGCAGAGCTAGTCTACAAAGCCCTCCTGTCACCACCTCAGAGCCCAACTTAGTCTCAACCCATTGAGAGCCTTTTCAAAGCTATGGTGGGAAAAAGGAAAATGCAGGGACTACAAGGAAGGCTCATCTCTCATCTGGATTCTGTCCTCTCTGTCTCCTTCCCTCTTTCTCCTTCTCCCCTCTGCCACCACCCCAACCCCCCAATGAAAATCACAATCCCACCGCTGGAAGGTAAGGACTTAGGTCATTTCTCCTATCCTCCTGCTTTGGGGCAGGACTGTCCTCAAAATAAACATGCAAAATTGCTGTCCGGCTCTAGAAGGCCAATGCCACAGCCAACCTCCTTTCTACACGTACCTGGGCTATGAACCCAGGGTCAAGCTCATACCCATGCTCTTGACGAGCAACACGAAACACACAACAAAACGCTGTCACTGTCTCCCTGTCCACTGGGGACACTCTCCGGGGCCGCGTGGACACCCCACTCAAGCCATCACGAAGCCCTCTTCTAACGAGCCTGGAAAAGGCAAGAGTGAACACACCGGTCGCTGAGTTTTCCATGATAAAGAATAGGGACCAGAGGCGCACACCCGTTCTTTGTGTTCTAAAGTTTACTTTCAGCTTCAGCAAGCGAAAGGATTTTTTTTAATATAATAAAAAAAGTTATATGACTTTAATTAAATGCACTTATTAAAAGGGTGAAATATTTGGAGAGGCTGTTTCTGTGCTCGAGGCACATTTTCCAGCGTGCTGTAGACCGTCTGCATCCGTCCGCTCTAGGCAATTTTTAATGCACAAATAAATCCGCACCTGACGTGCTGACAGATGATTATGCCGTGTGGCAGCCAACAAAAGTAAACACAGGGGCAAGTTTTAACCTCTTGCAGTCACAGAGCCTTCCCTGCCGGGCCAGGCTCAGGTGCACAGGACTGCTAGCAAAGGCTTGGCCTCCAGCGAGGCATCTTCCTGTCCCTGGAAACGGGCTGTCCTCCCATCAGGCTGTCTGGAGTGTGGCCCGAGCGAAGGGACAGGAGCGGGTCAAGGGAGGGGATGGAGAGGAAGACTGGCCACACGCAGGGCCCTCCCTTTTCCCTCCCCCACAACCAGCACCCTGCCTTCCCTCCATCCTGTTTACCCTAAGGCCTAAAACTCCATGGGCTTCTGCACAGCAGCCACGGATCCTTCCAGGTGCCGAGCTGGCCCAGCCGATAGAGAGCCCGGCCACGAGTTTCTCCCAGCATCGCCCAAAGTCCAGCCAGTTACTAGAGCACTAAAGAGGGAAGGGGCAGTTTCCTCCTCTCTATAATAGGACATCAGCCAAGGGAGCGGGCAGACGGAGGGGGAGTTCGGAAATGGAGGCTCCGAGAATCTTGCACAATCTGTCCGGCAGGCTTACTGTCCCACCAACAACCTAGGGCAGAGGGAGAGCATGCCTTCTGCATCTGTAAATCATCACTATTGTTACTGTAATTTACTGGGTGTTTACTACAAACAGAACCCGGTGCTAAGTGCTCTAATACATTATCTCATTTTATCTCCACACTCTCCAAGGCCTGGACCACTAAAACTATTCATTCTTATCACTAATTTGAACAGCCTCCTCTTGGTCCATTCTCTCCACAAGCTTACTGTCCTCATGCTTATTAGAAATACTAGGTTATTGCCCACCCCCCAATGCCCGCCCCCAGGGCATCCATAATAAAGAGTACAAGTACAAAGAAGCAACCACATCTACCTTTAACTGCCTTGAGCACGCACATATTTTTTTTTAAGATTCATTTATTTATTTTGAGAGAGAGAGAGAGAGCGCGCACAAGCAGGAGGGGCAGAGGGAGGAGAGCGCATCTTGAGCAGACTCCACGCTCAGCGTGGAGCCCCGTGGGGGCTCAATCTCAGGACCCCAAGGTCATGACCTGAGCCAAACAGAAGAGTCAAATGCTTGACCCACTGCGCCCCCCACGCAATTCCTGCCCCCCCCAACCAAGCACAGGTGTTTTAAGTATAGAGAGGAGCTCAATTACAAGCATGAAAAAATACTTTCTTTTTCCTCTAGGGATAAGTTTGGGGATACATAAATTTATTTTTAAAACAACAGAAAGGCTTGGGCACCATGAAACGTGATCAGATAAACACAAAATTCCTACAGTGGGTGGAAGGCTGAAGTAGGTGACTTCCCCCCTGGCAGCCAAGAGACGGAGCTGGACACGAGCAGGGAGACGGCCTCGCTGGTAGACATGTGTCAACCTTCCTTCTGAGTCTGGGGGATGTCCCACTTCACGAAGTAGAGCTCGGTGCTGCTCCTGGGCAGAGGGGATAGGTCCTTTTTTCCCCAGTGCCTCTGGCACCCAAGGCAAGAGCAGCAGGCTTAGGTTCCCTGTCTCTGTCACGCCCGTGGCCTGACCTTGAGCATGAAGTCCTAACACAGAGCAGTGGGAGTCCTCAGAGACCCCACCCAGTGAGCTGGGGTACCAGCTGCCCCAGGACTGATGGCCGCTCGGGGAGGCGGCTACTCTCCTGCGGCCTCCTGTGCCCGGCGTCAGTGGCGTGGTCTGTGACAGATGTGCCTAGCGGTAGAGGTGACACTGTCCAGACTGGCTCTGCAGCACTTGAGACACGTCCCCGAACCTGGTTTCCTGCCCTTTGTGGGAGATGCTGAGCAGAATGCAGTCTGCCTTCAGTAAATCCTATTTTGGCCTAACTTAGCCTGAGGTCATTTCTATTGCTTGCACATAAGGCCTAGGATGGAGATAGGGTTCTGTGCAAGCTTCCTAGCACGGGTACTTGGAAATTACAACAGCTGGACTTTTTCCTCGTTCTGCTTCTTACCTTTATTAATTTTTACTCTCTATTGAAATAAAATATGCAATAGAAAAAAATGTACATTTCATGAGAGCTGTACTCTCATGAATTTTCACCAAGTAAATACACCCATGTAAGCAGTACTCCCAGGCGTCCGCCTTCCCATCACCACCACCAAACAAGGACAACTGCTATCCTGACGTCTGCCACCACAGACCGTGTATGAACTTCATGTCAACATAGTAATACAGGGTGCAGTCTTCACCTCTCACTCAGCCTCATGCTTGGGAGACGTGTCTCTCCTGCCGTGTGCAGCAGTGGCGCGTTCATTTTCACTGCTGCATACTATTCCACCGAATGCCTATCCCATGGTCCATTTAGTCCTTCTACTATTGACGGACAGCTGAGTGCTTTGTAACTGCGGCTATTTCAAACAAGGCTGCTAGGAACATTCTAGTACGTATCTTTTGGCAAAATGTGAACATATTTTTGCTGGGTTATAAATCAATGTACTTAAAATGGGTGTGTGTGCATGCACGTGCACACACACGTGTGCACTCAACTTTGGAAGTGCTGCCAGT
This sequence comes from Mellivora capensis, assembly GCA_004024625.1. Lineage (NCBI taxonomy): Eukaryota > Metazoa > Chordata > Mammalia > Carnivora > Mustelidae > Mellivora > Mellivora capensis. The sequence goes on along the minus strand of PISX010001938.1, from coordinate 13,878 downwards.
CTTCTAAAGTGATCATACCCAGGGTGCCTCCATGGGCTCGGGTCATGATTCTGGGGTCCTGGGATCAGTGATTGGGCTTCCTGCTCAGCGGGGAGCCTGCTTCTCCCTTTCCCTCTGCCCCTCCTCTCTGCTTGTGCTCTCTCTCTCAAAATAAATATTTTTAAAAAATTAAAAATAAATTAAAAAAAAATAAAAAATAGGAGTGCCTGGGTGTCTCAGTCAGTTAAGCATCTGCTTTCGGCTCAGGTCACGGTTATGATCCCAGGCTCCTGGAATCGAGTCCTGGATTCGGCTCTTGGCTCAGCAAGGAGCCTGCTTCTCCCTCTGCCTGCCACTCCCCGTGCTTAGGCTCTCTCTCTGACAAATAAATAAAATCTTTTAAAATAATAATAAAAATTAGAAATAAAGGGGGGGGGTGTCTGGGTGGCTCAGTGGGTTAAAGCCTCTGCCTTCGGCTCAGGTCATGATCCCAGGGTGCTGGGATCGAGCCCCACATTGGGCTCTCTGCTGAGCGGAGAGCCTGCTTCCTCCTCTCTCTCTGCCTGCCTCTCTGCCTACTTGTGATCTGTCAAATAAATAAATAAGTAATCTTAAAAAAAAAAAAGGGGGGGGGACCATATCTATTTAGAATGATTTTTCACTGAACTCCCAGAACAACTTCTGCCCACAAGATATAAGACACTGGGGAAGAAAGAGATGAATAAGGAGAAGGATGTCGATATAAATCCGTACGGTGATGTTTCCGTCTTAAGAAATTATTCCTCCACAGACGTATGAGTCAGTCTTGGTATCCGGCCCGCTGCCACCCGGCTCGACCTGGGTTAAATGACTGCTGACAGGTCATCGTGAAAGTCAAGAGCACAGCTGGGACGGGACTTCTGAACTTACGGCCTTTTGACCCAGCAGCACAGACTCACATTCCTGCCAGCCCCACTGGCCCCAGGACACCGCGTGGGGATCACCACCTTCCCCTGCATCCGAGAGGAGATGGCTTGCATTTGGACGGGGATCCTGGGCCCGAAGGCCTGCGGGGCCAGCAGGAACTTCAATCAGACCATGAGGGCCAGGCAGGGTGGGGATCAGGTCGGGAGTGGTGGGGATTTGAATAAATTGAGAGCGAATGTCCAGTCTTAGAGGAACATTTATTACTCGGCTCGCTGATTTCTACCATATGGGAAAGAAGACCCCACTGCTGCCAGATTTTCTGACTTTTCAAGGGGAGCTGGAAAACTGGATTTTTTTTTATGAGATACTGCAATTTGTAATGTTGGTTAACTATTAAAAAAAAAAATCTCTGAACACTGTCAGCCCAATAAGACACATCTAGAGATCAGATCTGGCCCCAGAACCAGCTCTGGATAGGGCCACCCCTGGCTTAGGTGGATTCAGCACGTTACGTTCCCACGAGGCGGCCTTCTGGGGCAGCACAGAGCAGAGCCGAATGGAAATCACCATTACAGCTCTCCAGAGAGGCACATCCGAGATCCAAATTCCTTCTTTCTTAGGTGGACGGGCTCCCTCCTTATGGAGGACCCTTTTCCTTACCCTGATTAAGGCAGCGTTCCAGTGAAAATCCTAATCGTCATGAACACCTCGGACAAGGTGCCTCACACCTGATGGGGGGAGAGGGGGAGACTCTTGTGTTCTTCCCTCTACATCTGGCGGCGAGGTGTCGCGTAATTACCGCAGGTCGCCAGCTCTGCCCCCGGGCCTCATTGCACTTGGCAAGATCCTTTGGAATTGACTACATCTGGTGGAGTGAAGCATAACCTGAAAAACAATTTATTCCCGCAAGAAGTCATCAATGAGAAGACACTCCCACTTCCACCAGTGAGACCTGCTTTCCCATTGGCGCAGCCTCCACATGCGAGTCTCCCCCAGCTGCCTACGCGGGTGTTGACGAGGCGGGCCACCTACCTCTTCTTTTCTGCCTCTCCCCTGACCGCCGGGCACCGACACCACCTCCCTGCCTCTGCCCTCATTCCCTCTCTCTGATGGCCCTCATTCAACACATCCCTCGCGCACACGTCCATTTACCGATGCCAAGAGTGAACAGGTGGAAGCAATCTAGTCACAGACACAGCTGGGAATAAATTTGCCCATTGACTTTCTCCAGGTCTCAGCTCCCACTTTCTAGATCTTCATCAGGCAGGTACACAGTCGGCGCTCAATAAATGCCTGTCGCATGTCCTGTATAAATGCCAGTCTCCCGCGTGCAACCAGCTGCTGTGGAAGGATGTGAGCGCCTAGCCAGGATGTGTAATCTCACCACACCCCACATGCAGGCTGAGACAGGTGTCCCCAGACAAGGGCACAGGCACAAAGAGGTCCTGCGGCCACCTGGGCAGATGGCGGATGGAGAGGCGAGAGGCAGGGCCTGTTCCAGGTCATTAGCTTCGGAAACCCCACTTCCCAAGCACCTGTGATGATTATTCAATAAGTTAATAACCTAAATGCTCAATAAACATTAACGACCTACCAGACACTTAATTTACATCGTGAGCTCAGGCAATTCTTCCGGCAGCCCTACAAGGCTCGGCTGAGGAGTCTTAGGAGGATAAAGAGCTTTCCCAGGGAAATTAATTGAGCCCGTCTCAGAGGTTCGTAAGTGGAGGGATCTGGGCGAACATGGGGCGGGGGCCTCTTGGGTTGTCCCGATTCATGGTGGGCAGGTGCCTGGGTTGCTGGAAATCTGCCTCAGGCCGGACTTCCCCCGCCCGAAAGCCTTTTTTTTTTTTTAATGCTATTTTTTTTTAAGATAGAGGCATTGCTTCAAAGGCTGCAATGTCGCAGAAGACACATGGGTAGAATAAAGCAGACCGTGAGAAGCACTAAACGAGGAGGAGCAATCACACGTGTCCCAAGATCGCAGCAATCACAGCACCAGGGAGACTCTTGGTGACCTGGGTGTTCGGGGAAGGCGTCACGAAGAAAGCAGGACTTCAGCCAGGCTTCAGGGATGGAACTGATTCCAATCGGCATGGAAGGAGGAAAGAGGGAGAGGGCAACCAAGTCCAGTGTGCAGAAGTGAGACTCGGCCCACCGCGTTGAGGGGGACGCGGGGGAGCACCTGGGTATGTCACAGGGTCATCTGTTCAGAGCGGGGCAGGGAAGAGGGGTTTGCACGGTTTGCACGGGATTGAGGAAGGATTTCATCTACATCCAAGGAATTCCAACCTATCTTGTAAGACAACAGAACTCACTACGGGTTGAGCACAGGAGAGACCCAAGTGGTGGTTTCAGGAGTGAATGGACCGGACAAAAGAGAGGGTAGAATGACAGGTAAGTTAGAAGTGCTCTCCACAAGCCCCCATGAGTAAGAGTCCCCAGTACCAGCAGAAATCAGCCACGGAGCCCTGCCAACACCTTCTCGATACCCTGTTTGCAATTCTGTTGGGACATGAAACCACGCCAGGAGGCTGAGAGAAGAGGAAGGGTTGAATCCCACTTCTTATTTCCGAATTCGATAACCAGAAGAATGACGGTACTACTGCTCGTAAGAAAACATTTGAGGAAGGGGAGTTTAGGCTCAAATTATTTAGGTAGAAATGTCAAGGGGACAGTAAGAGCTAATCAGAGAGTCCTGGCTGTGGTTCAGAAACACTTTGTCATTCTCAGATACAAAATGAGACCCTTCCCATCAGCTCACTTTCGGGACACTAGCAGCAGCAACTTCCATGCTGACTGTGAGGTCGGGGGCTCCCAGGGAAACTTGCCCCCTTATGCTCCACCTCTGTTTTGTCCCCTACCCTTGAATCCGGGCTGGCCCTGGGACTTGCTTTCACCAACATAACGTGGCAGAAGGAATGCATGCTGGTTCCAGGTCTAAGTCTTAAGGAGATCCAAGAGAGCCGTGCTACCTACTGGACAGATCATGTGGAGAGACCACGTGGGGAAAGAGAAGCCCTAAATGATAAAGACACAGAAAAAGACCTAGTGTCCCAGGGTCCCTGTGCCACAGCTGGGACTAGCCCTGGCCAACTCTTCAGCTGAATGAAGCTTCCTGAGTAACCACCACCAAGCAGACTAGCAGAAGGACTGCCCAGCCAAGTCCAGCTCAGACCCCAGAATCACTCACAATAAGAGAGCTGCTGTTTTAAGCCACTAAGCTTTGGGGTTGTTTGTTACACAGCAATAAATAGCTGATACACGTCCACAAGGCCATCACGCTACACTGGAGTGCCCTGCCGGTCCATGCAAAGCTCCATGCACAGGCAGGTACGTGCTTATCCTGAGGGATGAAAAGTGAGAATGTAAACAGCAATACGGAATCACTGCCATGTACAACCTACTAGTACCCATGTTTAGTGGGTAGTTGGAACCTGCATAAACATTTGTAAAATGGATACAGAGCAGCCAATCTGATTTTAATAGATGCTAGTGAAGCCGGCCCAAGCTTACTTATTCCTGCAAGCCTTCCTAGGAACTTGCAAGCCTCAACATCAGAAATGTTCTCACTGATCCGACTGGAGTCCCCAAGGCTCCTGAAGCCTGTTGTCTCTTTCACAGTCAGATGGAGAACAAGCTGGTCACTGTCCCCATGTCCACCAACGTGGCACCATCCTCAGCTTAACTGAGTTCTCTTTTCACCAGGAAAGAAGGCGACTGCATTCTGACTTCTGCAAACTGATTTTTGCAACCTTTCTGCAGTGCCACTGTTTCTGTTTAGCAAGAACCTCCTGGGCAACCTTGTGAAAATGCAGTTTCTGCTTCGGGAGGTCTGGGCTGGGGCCCGAGAGTCTGCATGTCCAGCAAGTCCCAGAAGAGGCTACGGCTGGTGATCCAAGGACCACACTGTGAATGGCTCTCTCATTTTATAGAGGAGGAAAACAAAGTGCAGAGAGAAGGTTCTACCGCTAATTTCAGGTCCCCCAGAACAGACTGCATGTTCCCCCAGGGAAGGATTAGCTAGAAACCAGCGTGAGCAATCAGGGCAGGCTTTACCTACCTACAGAGCACTGGGTCTGGAGCAGATGCTCCCTGGCCACTTAAAGAAAAGCCTGCTGCTTTGGAATCAGCCCCAGAGCTTATGAAATGCAGACCCCCAGGCACTCCTGCTAGGAACTGACTCAGGAGCTCTGGCACGGGGCTTCGGAAACTCCGTGGGTGATTCTGATGCCAGCTGGGTTTGCGATTGTTCATCTAGACTACTTGCAAAGTGGTGACCCCCAGAAAGTAAGTTACAAAATGATTTGCTAGCCAAGACTGATTAAGGGACCTCTACATTCCAGGCGCTGTTCTGATTTAAGTCAATATTGAATGATCTAAATGTCACCACAACTCTATCTAGTCAGCACTGCCATTCTTCCATTTTACAGAGGCCAAAACTGAGGCTTGGAGCAGCTGTGTAACATGACAAAAGCTACTCCCTTAGTCAAGGGGCTGAGGCGGGATTAGAACCCAGGTCCTTCCTTAACTTGAGTCTACATCGTAACCACAATGCCTTGTTCCTCTGATTTACTGAGAAGGTAAGCTTCTTGAAAAACCCCATGGGTATACTGTTTGATCCACTGGGCCCCATTCCCTCCAAGGAGAAGCTCTCACCAGCTCCCAAGAACATAAGCACGTGTTCCTTGGGAGAGGAACGGCGGGAGAGGATCTGAATCAAATGTGGTAAGTTCTGAGTTCGAGCAAATTCCCCAGCTTTCCTCCTGCACAGCTTCCCTGGCAAATACAAGCACATGCATCTCCAAGGCTGGGAGGCGCGTGTTGCAACACTCCCCAGACGTATTGGCCACAGGATCCTCTTGTCCCAGAGCACCTCGAGGCAGGAGGAAGATGCCAGGAGCTCCCCGGTTTGGGGGGACTATGGGCCCAGAACTGTGCTCCCAGACTATAGCACGCATGTGAAGTTCCCAGAGAGCTTGTTAACACGCAGGTTCTAATTCCCTAGGTCTGGATAGGGCCTGAGCATCTGCATTTCTAGCAAGTTCCCAGCGGATGCTGCAGCTGAATCACACTTGGCCTGACCACAGGCTGGAGCACTGCGCTGGCTGGCAGGCTCCGCTCTGCGCTGCCTCCCCAGACAAGCCTCAGTCCAGTGCATCAGCCCCAAGAGAACACCCTGATGCAGATTTCCAGAAGGGCTGGCCACCGCTGACCTCCCCAGACGTGGAACTCATCCACAGCCTGCATGGTTCATCAGGAACCCCAGGCCAATGGGGCGGGGTGGGTCCCGACCTTCTAGAGAGGGATCTACCCCAGGGTCCGCACCCCATCCCTCCTCTCCGTCTCTCCCCAGCCCTTGCCTCTGGAAGCCCTCCTCCTGCAGGTGAAGCCCTCCCACCGGGCAGCCTCCCTCCCCGGGCCGCCCAGGGTTGCCGTGGCCCCGCTGCAAGGAAGGAAGAGGAGGTAAAAGGAGGATAAGCAGGGAGTGAGGAGGCCCCATGAGGTCTTGTGACCGACTGGGCCTCCCGGTGCCGCCGAGGTGGCAGTGCCAACGCGCAGCGCTGAAATCCTTGGCCGGGCTCCGAAGCAAACACCCACTCCAAGCAGGCCCTGGTGTGCCTCCGAACAGACTGTGTAAATAAGGGGGTGGGGAGGGAGGGAGAAAAACCCCAACTGGCCACAGATCCCGCTTTCAAACACGTTGAAACAAAATAATCCCTCTCACTCACTCCCTCCTTTTTTTTTTTTCTAAGTTTCCACTGGTGCCGAGGCCTCGGTGGAGCCTGGCCGGCGGCATGTTAGAGCCTGCAGCCTACCTGTCCTGCATAGGAATGAAGCCTGGAGGAGTCACACGATATGCCCTATGCCCGCGCTGCAGGCCCAGGGACTACAGCTCCCGCATTCAGAGGCCGGGAAACAGAGCAAAAGCTGTTCTCAGAGCTTGGCTGGGAAGGGACCTGGTGGGGGGAGGGGGGGGGCAAGTCAGCAGGGGGAGCGAGCTGCACAAGAGCCAGTCCGGTTAACCCCCCTCTAAAGTGCAAACCCCCAAGGCAGAGAACTGAACCCCAGAGAAGGGGAGCTGGGGATCCAAAGCCCGGAAGGAGCTGCTCCTGGACAGCCTCTCTCCAAAGGCTCTCCGAACTCCCAAGTGTGTGCCCAGACAAGGGGACAACTTGCTTGTGGTTTGTTGCTGGTTTTGTATTTGGTTTTGAACTTTCTAAGGGCAGGGTGGGGCGGGAGGGGACCGGGGGGCGTGGGGGGGGCATGAGTCATCTTGCCCATGAGAACCCATCTCCCCCTCTCTGCAAGTTGAAACAATTGAGTTGTCTCTCCTGGTTCTTGCCAACGTCTCTTACTCAATCTTGGATCAAAAGGGAGGTGGGGAGGGAGGCCGGGGACGGGAATCCAGACGGTTCTGGGCCTCTGACATCAGGCTCAGCTGCTGGAGCGGCGCTGAGGGTACATGACCCCAGGAGGGAAGCCGGGAGCGGCGTGGCGAGGTAGGGGAAGGAAACTGCAAAGAGCGACCCGATCTGCGGATCCTGGGGAGGCAAAGCCGGAGTGGACTGGACGGTGTAGGGAGAAGGGCCGGCTCTGGGGTGACCTTCCTGGTCACAGTCACTCACCGTGTCCCTCCTCACTCACATTCTTAGAAGCAGGGCTGGGACTCTGTCCTGGGCCCAGGCTCGTCCCCGGTGGGCATTTCACCATGATTGTTTACAATCGTCACTACTCAGAAGAGACAAGCCTCCGCCGGGTGAGCCCCAGAGCCCGCGGCTGGGCAGGAAGAGAAGTCTAGGTCCCCCGTCCAAGAATATCAGCAAATCCTCATGAAGCATCCGTTGTTGTAACGCAATTTAAAAGGCCTGGTTTGGAGAGCCTCTCTGACACTACACAGGTCTGCGGGCAGAGCCAGCACCACGCCCGTGGGATCTCAGGCTGCCATTTCAAAAGGAAAAAAAATCCCTTACACATGAATCTCCGTTTACCACGGCATGTGCCTCTGGTGGGCACTCGCAAGCTCAGCACCATGTACAAGAGGAGGGCCTGGAAAAATCAGATGGGGTGATCCCCGCTTCTAAAGAATGGATACCTTGGGACGCCTAGGTGGCTCAGTTGGTTGGACGACTGCCTTTGGCTCGGGTCATGGTCCCAGAGTTCCGGGATCGAGTCCCACATCGGGCTCCCAGCTCCACGGGGAGTCTGCTTCTCCCTCTGACCTTCTCCTCGCTCATGTTCTCTCTCACTGTCTCTCTCTCTCAAATAAATAAATAAAATCTTAAAAAAAAAAAAAAAGAAAAAGAAAGAACGGATACCTTTGCTGGCAGAAAGCCAACAGCCCCACTGGAGCTGGGTGGCTTTTGTCTCTGCGGAGACACACCTGGGGACATAAGGAGACCACAAGCTAGCCCTCCTGAGGGGTACTGTGTACCAGGCATCTCTAAGCAAGGGTTCTGGTCCCCCCAACCACCCTGTGAGGTGGAAACCATTACTGTCCCATTGCGCAGGTAAGCACATGGAGGCCCTGAGGACGAGCCAAGGCGCTGGGTCCCAGGAGACCCAGGAGCGTGCTGGCTGAAGGCGCTTCCTTCCTGTGACTCTCACAGCACTTTGGGCCCAGAAGCCAGAATCAGAAAGCTCTCACTTGCTAAGAGAAAGGAAGGCTCCTGAGGACCCCAGACATCAAACCCAAGAGCAGTGTCATGTACGACCCCCTCTTCCCACCTCTGTCCCAGCAGAGGTGACAGACCATACAGTAAAGGCACAGGCTCTACCCATACACCCACCAAAATGGCTATACTTCCCAAAAGTGACAGCCCCAAATGCTCTGGAGCCACGGGAACTTCTGGCCGCGGTTGCTGGAGGGGCAGCCATGTGCAGGCACGTGGGGAAGAGGTCCACTGGCCTCTCACGGAACGAACCCGACAACTGCCCTAGGACCCCGCAGGTCCACACCTGGTCAGTTACCCGAGAGGAATGAAAACGTGTGTCCACGGGAGGTTTTGTTCGAGAATGTCCCCGGCGACTTAATTCGACATAACCGGAACCTGGAAACCAGGCAAGGTGCCCATCAATGAAGGGGCGAAGAGACAAACAAACCGCGCGTTAGTCACTGAACGGAGCGGCACTCAGTGGCGGAGGGCACGGAGCCCCAGACGCGCGATGATGGGCTGCATCTCAGAAACGTTACACCGCACCAGAGGCGTCACACGACAGGGTGCGTAGGGCATGACTCCATTTTGGTGGAGCTGCCCCTAGAATCGGCAAAACTAATCCAGAGGGGAAAAAAAGTATCAGAAAAGCAGTTGCCCCTGGGGGTACAGGGGTGGGGGGATGGACTTGGCAAAGGCCACGCGGGAACGGGCTGGGCGCTGTGGCATCCACGCCTACAGGACTCCAGAGGTCCCTGCAGCACGGTACATGCAAATGTCTTAAAGGGAGCAAAACGCAAGCAAATACTGAATTCTAGTTAATGATCTGATGGAGGGAATTCATGCGATTTCCTTGGGACGATCAAAGAAAATGGGACAGAGCGATGCATGGACCTCAGGCTGGCTGTGTGATAAACTTGGTCTGCAAAAGTCCATCACGGAATCGAGGTGGCGGGTGTCCAGGTGCTGGTGTCAGAATGCTTTCAACCTTGATGTATATTGATAAATTCCCATCCTAAAATACTGGGAGGGCAGAGGAAATGAAAGGGCATTCCAAAGTGCTGATTTTCTAGAGCTGCTCTAGATGGAGGTGGCTGCAGAGATAGGAGGGAAGGCGAAAGCTTCTGAGGGCCCAGGGCTGGACCCAGAGCCTCCCCAGTGCAGAGTCACTTTCAGATTTGGTTAAGACCGGTCCCGGCGGCCTGGGTCTGCGTTCGGTCGCTCCGTGCGAGACGCAATTTCCTGTTCCTCGGGCTGAAGCACCTCTCGGACTTGAAATTTCCTCTCCCTAAATCGCGTTTGGGTGAGTTCAGTGTAAATGAATCAGAAAAAAATGGATTAAGTTTCTCAGCACACATACGGGCTTCAAGAACGAAGTACAAAGAGAGAGAAGGGGACGTCAGGAGGTGGGGAAAGGGTCTCCGGTTCGAACCGTGCACAAAACCACAGTCCTGAGAAATACTCGATTGACTCGTGCTCTCGGTTCCGTACATCAAGGGCTTGTGGGGCCCGCTCTTTAATATGCAAATAACTTTGAAAAATATTTCTCCTCCTGGAAAGCAGAAGGGAAAGGAAATGCTTTGAAGCCCTCCTGGTTATTTAATTATTTTTTTCAAAGGTAAGGCAGTAAGTATATTTTTATCCAATATTAAATAAACATTTTTGAAATGGTATGTTCAAAGCCCTTAAGCCTCTGATGTTGGTTCGGGATGTTTTTTTGTTTTGCGTTCTGGGCACCGAGTGAGGATGGAGCCTCTTTCATGCCAAATGTTCTAGAATCGTGGAACATTAGACCCAGGAAGCCTAAGCGGCCAGGATGCTATTGCATAAGAGAGGGAGGCTCGGACAGGCTCTGGCGACCTTGCTCTAGAGGTAAGCAGTGACCTGCTGGGGTCAGGATGGGGGGGCATGGCTTCCAAGGCCATGTGCAGAGTGTTCTAGTCCCTGCGGGGAATCGCCAGGTCTGGCTCTGAGCTGACAATCCCGGGGCCTCCCTTCTTGGACCGACAAGTTTATAGAAATGTCTTTTATCAGCCACTATTAGGGATGATGGCAATGGCCACCTCCCCAGGGACACACGGAGACTCCACAAGTGCTTAGAGGGAAGGTGGGGTGAGGACATGTGGAGTCAATGAACCTTTATGTGGGAATCAGAGCTCAGGAAAAAAAAAAATCACACCTCTGAAGGATTTTTCTCAAAGGGCCTAATTTAGACACAACATATACAAACACAACCCACAAAGATTATTTGGGCACAGAGCATGGGACAGTGGGATGGGAAGGGAACAGCATAATCATGGTCCTCAAATACTTACTGTTTGACTAACAGCCCATAAATTCTTATTAAGTGAGTTAACAAATAAATATAACACACACTCTCGCCTATCACATAAGTGGTAACAATTAGCACATAAGCTTTCGGAAGGGGTACATTGGGGTGAGACACAGCCAACACCATGAGCTGCAAGGGACAGAGTCCCCTAGATGACTGTGGCCTCCCCTGTTAGTAACACTGTATGGACTTGATTAGCTGTTGCCATGGCCATAAGAGAATAGAGTCACTCAACCCATTTTATAGATCTTTAAAAATTTTTTTTTAAAGAGCAAAGCTATGCTCTTGATCACGGCATATCTTGCCTGTCTGGCTGTGCCCAGAGAGTGAACTAGGGACCCCTGAGGGATGCAGTCGGTTGAGCATCTGACTCTAGGTTTCAGTTCAGGTCACGATCTCCGGGTTGTGAGATCGAGTCCAGCGTCTGGTTCTGTGCTCAGCAGGGAGTCTGCTTGCCTTCTCTCTCCCTCTCCCTCTGCCCCTCCCCGATCCCACGCAAGTGCATGTGTGGCTCGTTCTCTAAAATAATAAATCTCTTAAAAAAAGAAGAGGGAACTAACATTCTTACCCCAAAGTCTAATGGGGAGAGAGATAGGGAATAATACCAAAACAACAACAACAAAATTATACTGTGTTCTACTTTCTTTCCCCAAAGGGAATAAGCTTTCCTGATTTTTTTTTTAACATAAACTAATCCACATCGCAAACTAGAAAATTAAGATCACCTATAATCACAGCACTTGGAGGTAACTTTTCACCTTTTGTTAAAAATCCTTCCAAAAGTTCTAAGTGTGCTCATATGCCTTAAAAAGGGGGTGGGGGGCGCCTGGGTGACTCAGTGGGTTAAAGCCTCTGCCTTCAGCTCAGGTCATGATCCCAGGGTCCTGGGATCGAGCCCCACATCGGGCTCTCTGCTCAGCGGGGAGCCTGCTTCCTCCTTCCTCCCTCTCTCTCTGCCTGCCTCTGCCTACTTGTGATCTCTCTCTCCATGTCAAATAAATAAATAAAATCTTTAAATTAAAAAAAAACACTTAAAAATTTGTTTATAAAACAATAAAAATTTAAAAAAAAAAACACTTTTTATTTTGGAGTAATTTTAGATTTACTGGAAAGTTGCAGGTAGTACAGAGTTCCTGTATGTCCTTCACCCAGGAAAGATAAAACATCAGGGATATTTTCTGTAACTATGGCATATCTGTCAAAACTAAGAAATTCACAGGGACGTGATACTGTGAACAACAGATTTCATGTTTTACCACAGTTTCTCAACCACCTCTTTTCTGTTTCGGGACCCGGTCTGGGGTACCACTCTGTAGGGCTCACGGTTTGTAAATGGACTCGGTTTTCACCCTAACCCTAACGAGTATACATTGTGATCGTATTTCTAAGTTGGTGAACAGAAATCTGTAGCATTATTTCCAGTAGCCTCCTAGCACACGTTCCACTCAGTGGCTGGGTGATCCCCTCCTCTCCAAGGGCACTCTCATTGCTTTCGGTTTCTCACTGCTCCATAAATGCTAATGGGCACACCCACCCACGCTGGGCATCTCTAATGAAGGTGTCACAGTAACTTTCTAGAAGTGCACGGAGAGTGTGGCAGGGAGCGTGTCCTTGGAGGCTTTCCATGCATACCACCACACTCTCCTCAAGAAAGCCTGAGCCCTTGTGCCTTATCGCCCTCAGATGTGTCACTTTAAATTCATCTGGGCAAGAAAAGACTCTTCTATGCCCCAGAGAGAAAACCATGGGACTGGAAAGAGTTAATGGACATTCCGGACAAATATTCCCCACTCCCCCCCCAAAACCAAGACTCATCATTTCAAAGAACCACCCAGAAATTAAACCTTCATTCCCTTCAGTTCAAGCTACTCCCACTCTCTTCTCTCTGGGTCTGACAGAGAGAAAGACCTTTGGATTTTCGGCATTTCAATCATGGAATTGCTTTCGGGGTGTGGGGGCAACCCTCACCGGGTTTAATTTCCTTCTTGTCCCTCTGCAGTGGCTCTGGGAGCTCCCTGCAGGAAGCTTGAGCGGGCCTGGGCAGTAATGCATGCAACAGGAATGACAAAAGGATTTGGTAGTCAGCAAAGCAGTGTGCCTTCTATTTTACTTTTTTTTTAATGGTGAAAGAAATAGGGGGAGGGGTGGGGACCAGAAAAACGGCTTGCCTATCTAGAAAGGGCTCGGCTCGCAGTGAGCCGGACCAGGAATCTGCCCAGAATGCTAACTGGAACCATAGTCTCTTTTCTAAAAGAAGCCCATATTTTATTTTGAAACTCCTCTTCTTCAATGCAAAACACTTTGTCCTCATGCTTAGCCCTGTAAAATGTTATATATTTAAGAACCCTGGAAAAGAGGGTGGCGGGGAAGGTTTTGAGAAATGGAGCCAGGCCCCATGCTGGGGAATTCTTAAGTGCCATCCTGGCCTGCAAAAAGAAAAAAGAAAGAAAGAAAAAGAAAAAACAAGCTACTGGTCACAGGGAATGCTCTTCCATGCCAAGCTCAGCTTGAATGAATACACAACACAACCTCTTAAAGGGAGAAACACTGCTTTAAACTCAGAATTTCTTCTCTCAACGCAACTGATTAAAAACAACAGGAAGTTCAGAATATTCTGGGAGGAAAAGGGCTGTAACATGAGATACTTTCTTCACCCCAATGTTTGCAATCTTGTCACTCGGGTCAAGGCCACACCTTCAGGTCAGGAGGGATCAAGTCTTTGTGGCAAAGGATGCCAGTTCACTTCCCCAAGAACAATGCCCCAGGTCTCCAGCTTGTCAGCTCCCTGGGGCCTCTGTGGTCTGGTTCTGTGGCTGGTAAAAACCCATTTCACTTTTCTGCCCAGAAACTACAGGAGGATCTTCCCAGGGAAGAGAAAAATCTAACTGGTCACAGGGATGTAGGGCCTTTGCCCAGAAGACCTTTCCTTCCCTGCCCCTTTCCTACAGGGTCCCCTGGCTGTTAGGGAGGAGAGGACTTCACTGTATGGAATCTGGTTGCCAGGAA
>PISX010001937.1:119596-176163 GCA_004024625.1 Mellivora capensis | reverse complement strand
TCAGGAAGTTACTGAAGCTGGGGAACCCCTTCAAGGATTTCAGGCCGAACTGCAGGATGCGGCGGGTCGTATGAGGCCCTGGGGCAGCTGAGGGGCGCAGGGAGGAAGGGGGGCCTTGGGGTGGGGGTGGGGCGGGAGGGGAAGGGACACCCGGTCACGGTGGCCTCTGGAGGAGGTGAAGGAGAACCCGAGGCTGGACTAAGGCAGCCTTGAGGGAGACTGAGAGACGCCCACAAAGGCAGAATGGGGGAGACCCAGCGCTCACCTGGAGGCGGGGCGGCAGGGGGAAGCCAGGGGCGACTCTGTGAAGGGGGGACACGCAGAGGAGACCCCTTCCGGAGGCCAGAGGTCAGGAACCGGAGCACACTGATGCAGGATTGCTCCAGTCAGAGGGCAGAGGTGAGGAGGGCGGGCGGGAGCGGCAGAGGAGGGGAGACCGGGAGGCGAGAGCGTGTCATGAAGGGCCCAGGGGCTGCAGGCTGCTGGGGTCGGGGCCGAGGGACGCCCCGAGCTGTGAGGACGAGGAGGTCCACTGGGCCCTTGGAGAGGCTCCCCGCGGTGCTCGCGGCCCCCACGCGGCCGGGACCACGTGCAATGTCTCCGTGTGCCCTGTAGTCTGCGCGGACTCATGCTCTGAGGGCGGCTGATACTTATTTTTACGGCTATTAAATATTTGATGGAACCATTTGATATTGCTGACATGGGACCTGTTTTTTCCTTTCGACCGGCAATTTCTTTCTTTTTTAGAGAGAGAGTGGGGGGAGGGGCAGAGGGGGAAACTCAAGCAGCCACACCACTGAGCGGGACAGCGCGGCTCAGTGTCAGGACCCTGAGATCGTGACTGGAGCCGAGACCGAGAGTCGGACACGCGGCCCACTGAGCCTCCCAGGAGCCCCTGAGCGGCAACTTCTTTTGGTTCAACCTAGTAGTTAAAAGGAGTGGGCTGGGGAGGGGACAGGAGAGGGGCAGCGGGGAGGAGGCAAGGGCCCAGGGCTGGGGAGCCCTGCCCCCTGGTGGCGGGGAAGTCATCTCCCGTGCAGGGCTGAGGGGCGGCTCCCGAGACCCCCTCTTCTCCTCCCCTCCCCTCCAGCCGTCTGCATCCGGGGCGCCCCTCGACCCTTCTGCGGCTTACAGCCTCTCAGCTGGGATGACGCCCTCAGCCAGGATCTTGGGGGATCAACGGGGTATAGATTGCTGTGGGGAGACTCTCAGGAGCCCCGGCCACGCGAGGGCTGGCTGGGGACTCGGGGCAGGCCGCCCCAGGAAGCAGGCGTCTGGAGCAGACGTCTTGGTCCTCATCCTGCTTCTGCACCGCCCGCCCAGACCCTGGGAGATGTCCCCCAGCGTCCTCGGGAGCCTCTCCAGCAGCTCCTGTCTTACAGATGACGACAGATAATAACAGAGGACGCTGTTCACATTAATGCTGCTGCTTCCAGCTGTATCTTAGCACAAAGTGACTTTTTTTGGCTCATCAGTTGAGGCGAGGCGGGGCGGTTGACATCTGGGGGCGCTCGTTCTTCTGAGGTGAGGACCTGGACGGGGCCAGGCCAGGAGGCTCTGGGGATGGCCGGAGCTGGGGCTGCATCCTCTGTCCTCAGCTGAACCCTGCACAGAGCTGGGCTCCTCACCCAGAATCAGGATGCTCAGTCTTGAGTGGAAACAGACACGGGGTAGGGGGTGATGACCGGGGAAGACGTGTGCTCTGGGGGGGTGGTGAGGGCTGGGGAGGCAGGTCCAAGAGTCAGTGCCCACCTGCGGCACGTGCCAGGAAGTCATACCTGCTCTGGCTGGGGAGAGAGAGGATCCCCGAGATCCCACGCCCCGAGCCATTCTCTGCAAGAATATGGTTTCCTTCTTGTAGGGGAACAGGAGACACTGCCTGGGGATCAGGGCAGGGGAAGGGGCAGTGCTCCTGATCTGCCCACTCTGACGTGCAGGGGTGCTGCCTGGACAGAGGAGGACATCTGACATGGCCCCATCTCTGTGTTCCTCCCTCTCTTGACTGGAAAACACACAGAGGGGTCAGAAGGGCCAGACAGGGGTCACAGGCTCCCAGGAAATGCTTTGAAGGCTTTTATCCTTTCTTTTGATCAGGCTATGAGAACTTTCCAAACGTTGACACAAGGGAAGAAAAGCCTATTCTTCCCTGGGCCAGGGCCTTAGTGTCAGGCCGAGGCCAGAGGATGGGAGGGAAGGGGAAGGAGCCCGAGGGGTGGCAGACAGAGGCAACAGTGACTCAGCTGGAAAAGCAGGCCCCCGGACACACACACACTCTGCCCTCCTTTCCACACCTCACGATTTGTGTGCATCTGGCTCCATCGCTATTTGTTGATTTTCTCTGGGGCAGGACGGGAGGGAGATTAATGAATGAGGGCATCTCATCTGAAAAGAACCCCAAACCCAACTCCGGTCTTCTTCCAGCCTCGAGGGCTTACATAACCCGGGGCACTTTTCTTACTGGCCTCCCTCTCCTACCGGGCCCCCTTGCCCTTTCCCTCTCTCTCCTTAACAACACCCAGAAGCCCAGGAATGCTTCTTTTCAGGCCCCAAAGCAGCCGATCTCCTTGGAAGCCTCCAGGGTCACTCTCCAAGTTGGAATTAGTGTCTGAAGAAGAGATGATAGGTTTGGGGACAGGAGGCTGAGTGGCCGTTTCCTTTCCCCGCCAAGTTAGGGGGAGGGCTGGGCATGGGGTCTTAAAAGTGGGAAGGGACCTTGATAATTCTCAAACACAGGCCCCCCCCAAACCCACCCCGCAACTGGTCCTGAAAGGCAGAGGCGAGGGGAAGCTACCCGAGAAGAGACGGTGGTGACGAGTGTAATCGGTCGCCCCGCGGACAGCCTTGTAATCTGTTTTGTTTTTTATTTTTTTAAAATTTTTTATAAACATATAATGTATTTTTATCCCCAGGGGTACATGTCTGTGAATCGCCAGGTTTACACACTTCACAGCACTAACCATAGCACATACCTTCCCCAGTGTCCATTACCCCACCCTTGTTTTGTTTTTTAGATCAGGTAAATTTTTCATTCAATTCTATCACATGTTGTTTGTTTCACATGAAAATAAAATCTTCCCTCAACGTCTTTGAGGAGAATTGATATTGCGGCAAAAATACGTTATCCTTAATCGGGTGACTTCGGGTCCCTCCTGGCACGCTGCTTTGCAAATGGGCCGGATACAACCCCCTTATGCCACAATTAAGGAAATAGTGACCTGAGGGGCTGGCTGAGACATTGCCCAGGTCCCCGAGAGTTGGTGGCAGAGCCGAGACTCCTACCTAAGTCTCCTGCTTCCCCGTCCAGCCCCCTTCCCAGCAGGTAACAGGTAATCTCTTAGTTCCTGGGTTCCTGGCAGGGTCTTGAAACATCCCTGAGGCCGAATCCCACACACAGTCTCCAGAATTCCCGAATGCTACGCTCAGGCGTACCTGGCCTTGGGTTCGGGGCTGATGGGGCTCCGAAGCCCTCCCTCTGTGTACAGGCCTTCCCTGACCCACAGCATGACCAGGTTGGCAGTTACTGGCCCAGAGGCACCCGGTATACTGCAACTGCCTGTTTCTGCCCATCCCCTCATTCACGCAGGCCCTCCAGTGGCTGGTTCAGGACCTCCTCCAAGCCTCAACCCAGTGGACTGGTTCACGGCGAGAGTGGGAACCCCTCCGGTCCTGGGGGAAACCACCTCCCGTTTCTGATCCCATTTCCAACCCCCTAAATCAAAAGGCTCTTTTCTGGAGGGAAGAAGGGGGAGAACGGAGGCTGGTGGGGGTGTGGGGGGCTTACGATGTTGGCACCAACGCTGACTCTTGGGCCTGGGATTACAGACGGAGCTCAGGAGGGCAGAGTGGGTGAGGCCGTTCAAAGGTCAGAGCTGGGATGAGCGGGACAGTACGCTCTGCGTGCATATCACCACCTTCAGAAAGCAGAATCCAGGAGCCTGAAGGACACTCCATTCAGACATGTGGGGAGAGAGTGGGCCCCAAGGCAGGTGACAAGGACGGAGGGGGACACGCACGTTAGTATCGGCCAGCGCCAAGTACGAGGGGGCGAGCGGGCAGCGCAGATGGAGGATAGTTGGGAAGACAGTTGGGAGCAGAGTCCTAGAAGGAAATGGGGACAGTAGGGGCGTGCCACGCAACCCTAGGAAAGGGGACACGGGGATAAAGCAGTCACACAACAAAAGCATCCCCGCCAGTCATGAGATGCTCTCTGGGCGTCACTACTGCTGACATGTCCAGCCAGGCTGGCCCCGGCTCACCTCCCAGCAGGTCGAGGAGTCACCTTCTCTGGCGGCTGAGCATGGAATTGGCTCAGGGAAGGCAAAGTCACTGTAGTATTAGCCCGAAGCTCTAGGACAGAGGACCCTGGAGTCCGGCCAAAAGGTGCTAATCTCGGCTCTGTGGCCGGTGGGTTGTGTCGTGTGGGCTCCCTGACCCCCAGGCCCCTCAGGAATTGTGAAGGCAGAAACTCTTATGGACTCATTCCCTCGATGAACCACCAAGTGCTGGTGGGGGAGCCCGGCCCCTCGGGCTCCTCCCATTCCCCCCCCCCCCCCAGCCCTTAGGAAGAGGAGGCACTCTACGCCAAAAAAGAAAAATCACTGGCCAGGGCCCCATGGGGGGAGTCAAGCCCCCACCCCTCATCCCTGCAGGAGCCAGTGGCGCCCCACCCACACTGTGCTGCTGCCTCTCATCCGAGGACCCAGCCTTTAGAGACTGGCTGCAAAGCAGAGGTGTTGGGGGAGGGGAGCGCACTACCACGTTGTCCCAATTTGTCCTATCAAGGGTCTTTCTTGGGCTCCTAACACTTCAGCCAAAACGAGAGGCTCCTGGTCCCTGGCTGGCTCTGGATTTTCTCGGTGTTACGGCTTCTGCTCCTACTGCTCCCTTCCCTTCCCTGGAAGCGCCTCCTTTCTGACCCCCAGGTCCCAGGCTCCCCGTGTCTCAGTCTTGCCTGACCTTCAGGCCCGGTCTCAACGCCACTCTCTCTGTAAAGTCTTTCTTGAGTGAGACAGCCAGGTACAGAGGGAAACCTCAGCCCCTGGTTGTTCATTACTGCACTTGTTTCCTGCTCTGAATGGGGATAATACTGCTCTTACGGGTCACTCCCTTGAGCTAAATGTCACCTTCCCCTTTGCAGATTCCCCGAGTACCTCGAGTACCTCGTGGATGCTTGGTCTAGGGCACTTACCACGTCCTGCCTGTGTTAGGGTTGCCCCTCTTACTGGCTAGGGACAGGCCAGAATCTACATCTAATTCATCTCCCCAACTCCAGGGTCTTGTTTCGAATCTGGCACCCAAGAGATGCTAGAGAGAGGGTCGTGTAAGTGCGTGATCCCACAGCGGGGATCTGCGTGCGTCCTCCTACAGCGGCGGCAGCACCGCGGGCCAGGACAGCTCTGCTGGGTTTTGCGTCTCTCAGTGCTGATAACTAGTTTTGGGGGTTTCCACGTGTTCAGGAAAAAGGAAAAAAACATGGGAAAAACCGAGAGAAGACGCAAACAAGAAGGAAGGACGAGGGCTTCAGAGGAGAGGCTCTGGACCAGAGCAAAGTGCTGTCTGTGCAGGACAAGAACTCCCACCCTGGTGGGGGTGCAGGCTGGTCCCAGTTCTCTCCCTTCTGCTGATTCGTTCACTCCCGAAATACTTCTGGAGCACCTACTATGTGTCATACGTTGTGCTAATCATGGGCCATGAAAATGCATTATGCCCGAATCCTTAGTTCAATAAGTGTATTTGTAGTAGAAAAGAGGTAGCATGCTGGATGGATGTCCCATAAAACACACAGATGGTGACGTGTGCGTGTGTGTGTGTGTAGACTCAGAAGAGGGAGGTGTTACTTAAGCCTGTGGGGATCCCAGGCTTCATGGCAGAAGGGGTCGTTTGAACCGGGCTCTGAAGGCTGTCTTGGGTATGTAGGGACAAGGACAGAGGGGAGGCCAGGGACGGTGGGGAACGTGAACACATGGGTGTGTAGTGCAGGGAGCAGCTGGTTTGCCCAAAGCTCACCACAGGAGAGAAGACGTGGGAAATGAGGCTGGACGGAGGTCTGGAAGCAGATCCAGGAGGGCCCTTTATGCCCTTTAGGCCCCGGACGGTGGCGGCGTGGACGGCTGGAAGACGGAGGACCTGAGCGTGGGGCCAGTCTTCACTGGAGTCACACCCCCTCTCCCGGCCTCGGCGTCCTCAGTCAGGAAACAAGGAGGCTCTTCTGAACACCTTGTAGGCACTGAAGCCGGAGAAAGGCTCGTGGGGTCGTGACATGAGACATGGTGGCCACAGTGTCGCAAGGATTTGAGGAGGGAAAGACAGGGCAGGAGAGGAGTGGAGGCTGGTGCAGTGATTCCAATGAAACGGGCAGAAGACCCGGAGTCAGGCCAGGAGAGGAAGAGGCCCGAGTGGCAGATTCCCAGCTCCCAGCTCCGACAAAGGCTGACAGTCGACATGAGGAAGGAGAGTCTGGTGGCCCCGGGAGTCTGAGCGCTGGAACTCCCAGGCTGACGGTACCGTTAACTCTCTAGGAAACCAGAGGGGCAGCAAGGAGAAGGAGGATCTGTTCACGTGCAGGAATGAAGGCAGTGAAATCAGTCCCCAGGGCTCCTTTCAGGCGAGTTGCTGCAGAGAAAACAGATTCCGGGTCTCTTCCTGTCCCTCCAGCCCGACAGGTGCCTCCGCCATGGCCCCGGGGAGGGGGTCGGAGCGTCCCTTCCAGCCGCTTACACTGGCCTGGTCCACCCCAATGCCCACAGCCATTTTCGAGCTCATTCTCTCTCTCCATTTGCTGACCCAGAGGAGAACCCGGACCGATGCCTTGGGGACCTGCGTTCTCCCGCCTTTTGAAGGAAGTGTTTGTAACAAGCAGCAGCCTTAGCGGAACCGCAGGGAGCCTGGGTCCCTCCCGCTGTGCCGTGGCTCCCCCTGGAGGTCTCCAGAAGCTCGGCATCCCCATCTCCCGTGCCTCCGTCCAGATCCGCCTCCTGTCATTCCTGCACACCCTGTCTTTAGTAACAAATGTCCCCGACACTGGGAAAACAGGTGGAAGTCCCAGTCTGGGGTGTTAAGTGAAGAACTCAGAGGTGCCACGCAATGGGGAATGCATCATTGCAAAGCACTCTGGTGTTCTGAAATGGGAACGTGTTACAAGAGCGGGCTTCCTAAACGCACGCTGCAGGGAGGCCAGGGAGACGGAGCACACCCACCATTTCTTGGATGGTCAGGGAAGGCTTCAAAGGGGGCAACCAACACTTGAGTTCGGAAGGATGAGCGGGAGATCGGCAGGTAGACACGGAGCAGTGTGAGAGCAGGTCCAAAGAGGACGACACAGCAGGTCCTCTGCAGAGCTGGGGTCCAGAGGGCATGGCGAAGAGCGGCAGGAGCAAAGCCAATGGGAAGGCAGAGACCAGACCACGAGGGGCCTTGAAGGCTAGTCTCAAAGGCTTTTGCACGTTATCCTAAAGGTGGTAGGGAGCCGTGGACCAAGTGAATCACGAGAGACCCCTCGTGGGGTAAGGCTCTGATGAACGCGCTCATTCTGGAGCATTAATGACTCATGCGCTCTCAGGTGCCTCTGGGTCGGGCACAAAGCAGGAGGTGGGAGCCGTGTGTTCCGAGGACGCATGCCGGACACCACTGTGGGTGTGCCTGGCCTTTGTTTTATAGAAATAATCCTTAGTACAGTTCTTGGAGCACGAAGGGAACGGTCTCCGTTTCTGTCTTTTCACCTGCTGGGGGCTGGTTTTGTTTCCCGAATTCTTCAGACACTGTCCCTGGTGAGCGGCTGGGATGGTTTTGGGGGAAGCGGCACCCTCTAGCGGAAGGCGCAGGTGGGCTGGGGGGACACTGGCGGCCGGTTCCAGAGCTGGGTCCTGCTCCCTTCCCCGAGCCAGGCCAGTGGGGGTGGGGGGGTGGGGGGGTGGAGGTGGCGGCGGATTGTTTACCCCCTTCTGGCTCTGGCCACCGAGGAGAACAAAGCTGCCTGGCTGTGGGAGGTGGCCCAACAGCTGGGAGCAGCTGGAGGCGGCAATCACAGCAGTCCTCGCCAGCAACCCGGATCTCCAGTGCCATGAATCTGAAAGCTCCAGGCTCTGTCCTCTGTGGCTCAGCTGTGATCCTCTCCCTACAGGGCACCACGGAGGCACTTCCCGAGACCCTGGGACCCATGGGGGTGCACCCGGGGGGGGGGACCCAGAAGCAGTTGCTGTATTTAAAAAGTTCTGGGGCACCTGGCTGGCTCTGTCCAGGGATAGTGCGATCCTTGATCTCAGGGTTGTGAATTCAGGCCCACGCTGGGTTTGGAGCCTACTTAAAAAAAAAAAAAAAGGTTCTGGACCAGGAGATAGAAGACTGGGTTCTGGTTCCACCTTTACCACTAATCTACTTGGGACCAAATCTCTGAGCCTGATTCTAAGGATTCGTACTTAGTTCATGGTGTGAGGGTCAAATTACATGTTTTAAGAACTGCAACGTGCTATGTAACCCCAGACTACTGTTTTGGGCAAGCCTTCCCTTGGACCCCAAGAGCCTCCATTCCTCAAGACAGGCAGAATCTTTCCTCAGCACCCACAGAGCTGGGACTTTGGGGACAGATCCCCCGAAGGTCATCGCGGGAAGTGTCAGGTGGAGACGGCAGGCGCAGAGAGGGTGGGCACCTGATCCTCCAAGAGTGCGGGTGAGAGGGTACAGACCATCCTTCACCTCCGTCCGTCTACGGAATCTTGGCAAAGTGCTTGCCCATCCCACCCATGAACCCCTCCAGGGACAGAGCACTGCCTACTTTTGGAGAAGCTCTGCATATCCTGATTGTTAGTTGTTCTTTGTCATGTCAGTCTGGATCTTTCCTCCTGTGGTGTAAGCTCATTGGTGGTTCCTCGTAGATCTCAAAGACCAAGTCCAAACCCTCGTTCATGGAACAGCACTTCAAACCAAATATTTGCACACAGCCACTCGTACGCCTCAGATCGCCTCTTCTCCCAACTAACTTCCCCGTTTCCTTTAGCCGTTTCTTGCACGATCTGGTTCTGATTGTCCTTTGAGACTTAAAACAGCTGGTACAGGATAAGCAGATCCAAGCACGATCAACAACCTCCTTATTCTGCATACTTGAATTCGCCTGAAGTAGCTTGAAATAGCGTTGCCTTTTGGCAACCAAAATGCCTCACATCTTTCCAATCCAGAATTGCTCAGGTATGTTTTGGACCCCAGTACATACACATACACATACACATACGCAATAATTATCTTTTTGGTTAGAGTCGGCCCGCTCCTCTGGCTCCGTTTGGATCCTAATTCTGCCCAGACCTTGCATTTGCGATCCAGCCCTGCTCTGTGTCACCCACGATTGACGGCCATGTGTTCTGTAGTTTGGAATAAAGTAATGTTGCGGACACTGAATGGGGTAAGGCCAGAGATAAAGCTCTCTGGTACGTCACTAGAAAATAGAAATGATCCATTCACTAGTACCACTGATTTTTGTATGTTTCAGTCCCCAGGATCAGAGTAGCTTTCAGTTCTTTTTTTTCGGTCTTATCCCCAAGGACATAAGAGATCTTGTCAAAAACCTTGCATGGAGACACTTTATCTATTGCTTTTTCTGACTTGTTCATGTAGTAACCTTGTCCGGAAAGGAAGTTAGGTTCATTGATGGGACTTGTTCTGGGTAACACCCCCTGCTGGGTCCTACCAATAACTGCCCTTCCCCCAACCTGCCCAAATACTCGCAATCTTTTTTTTTTTTTTTAAGATTTATTTATTTGCGAAAGAGAGAGAGAGAGAGAGAGAGAGAGAGAGATGGGGGGAGGGAGAGAGAGAACGTCAAGCGACTCCCTGCTGAATGTGGAGCCCAGTCTCACGACCCTGAGATCAAGACCTGATCCGAAATCAGGAGTCAGACGCTTAGCCGACTGAGCCAGCCAGGCCCTCCAAGTACTCGTAGTCTTAATGCTCTGTTCTAGAAACTTGCCTAAGGTCAATATCTTACCTATTTGTCTGCAGTTTGTGAAATGTTTTTCTTTTTGGATATTAAAATTAGGTTCACTCATCCACAACTTTCTAGCACTTTCTCTGTCCGTTAATAGTTCCTCCAATCTCTCAGAGGTTTCACATCTTTTCCAGTTTGTGAATCAAAGGCAAAGGCATACTAATCGGTAAACTTTAAAATGGTATAGAGAGGGGGATGCCTAGGTGGCTCAGTGGGTTAAGCCTCTGCCTTCGGCTCAGGTCATGGTCCCAGGGTCTTGGGATCAAGCCCCGAGTCGGGCTCTCTGCTTGGTGGGGAGCCTGCTTCCTCCTCCCTCTCTGCCTGCCTCTCTGCCTACTTGTGATCTCTGTGTGTCAAATAAATAAAATCTTTTAAAAAATGGTATAGAAATGCAGGTGCTGTGCATTTTTTTTTATATTACTACTACTACTGAGTTCTGAATGGGGCTTTCCTTGGGCTCTAAATACCAATTGTTCCCCTTTGCTCCCAAGTAGCTAAGGGTATTGGGAAGTGGACGGCATCCAGGTCTGGCCCAGTGGTCTCACTCCGACAAAAGTTCCAGGTGGGCGGAGGCTGGCCGAACAGGCTCCTGGTCACCTCTGAGCATCCCGCCGGTCCAGGGTCTACTTGGACCGGTGCTTGAATGCGCCCAGATAGTTTCATGTTCCAGGTGTCAGGTCGTGGGGCAGATGGGGTGAGGGAGCAGTGTGAAGGATAAAATGCAATGGTTCAGATTTTTTTGGAACAGAGAATGTGATGAGCCTCTTTGTTCTCCAAGGACCGAATGCCCTTGAGATCACCCTCCTCCTTCCCAGAAGGTCTGGCCTCCAGATCCAGAATCCAAGGGTCCCAGTGATTGAAATCCTTTCTCTGCTGGAAAAGCTCAAGTCACCCCTTGGGCAGGGGTGCCGAGCCCTCGTAGGAAGCGAGCTGTCTCCTATCTCAGAGCCTCTCCCACTTTCTTCTCAGGACAAACAGTAATCCTGAATTGGAGCGCGTGCTAACTGATACACGCGAACTTTCCTACTTCACCCGTCAAGGCGACTTTGCTGGTGACCTGGCAGTCCCCGAGTCCTTGGGGAAACATTCCCGCACCCGCACGGCCAGGAGGCCTCGCCTTGTGGTTCTCCACCATGGCTCAGCTGTTTTCGCTCGGGTCCCATCTGTGCTCTTCCCACCCGCACCCCGCATCCTGCCACCGACCCAGACTGAGCCCCGTGCCGTGACGCAAATAGATGATAGTGATGGTGACGATAGAGGGATAAGAGTAATCATGATAAGACATAGTGAAATGGCCTGGGTGCTCAGAGGACATCTCCAAGGTTGGAAGGATGGGCGGTTTCTGCTGTTTCCTGAGCCAGATGAGTATCTTGCTGTCACCAGTGAGTACTGACTCGGGGCTGGGAGAAAAGTGAGTAAATGAAGGGTTTGTGTGTTTTAAGGGGGGTTGGCCTGGAACGATTTCAACAGGATAGTCTTTCTTGCTCTGCCATTCATGAGGGAGGGGAGGGACTCTATTTCAGGATGAGAGGGCATCTCAGAAATGGCCTTGTGGGGACTAGAGACCGGTAGAGCCTTCTCTTCAAGGCACTGTGAGCTTATGACTCTGTCTTTTCGGCGTCTCCCAAGAATCGCAGGGATCGGACTGCGTTGTGAGTACTTGCTCACCAAACGTGTCTCGCTCACTGGGCTGTGGGTTCTTGGGGAGCAAGGACGATGTCATTCTTGTTGGCCCACTAGGGCCCTGCATGGCGCTGGGCATTCAGTCAGCGCCCATAAATCCTGGCTACTAGTAGGAACCAGTCAGCGGCACCAAACGAATGTGACTTCCTCCTTCGCCTTGCGGGGAGGCTAGGGGGCGGCTGGGTTTCTGCTGTAACCTGCGTTATGCTGTCTTGCTCCCTCCAGATGACGTCAGTCGCCAAGGTGTATTACAGTCAGACCACGCAGACGGAGAGCCGGCCCCTCGTGGGCCCAGCGGTCCGACGGCGCCGCGTCCTGACCAAGGACGGCCGCAGCAACGTGAGGATGGAGCACATCGCCGACAAGCGCTTCCTCTACCTCAAGGACCTGTGGACCACGTTCATCGACATGCAGTGGCGGTACAAGCTGCTGCTCTTCTCGGCGACCTTCGCGGGCACCTGGTTCCTCTTTGGTGTGGTGTGGTATCTGGTCGCGGTGGCCCACGGGGACCTGCTGGAGCTGGGCCCCCCCGCCAACCACACCCCCTGTGTGGTGCAGGTGCACACGCTCACCGGGGCCTTCCTCTTCTCCCTCGAATCGCAGACCACCATCGGCTACGGCTTCCGCTACATCAGCGAGGAGTGCCCGCTGGCCATCGTGCTCCTGATCGCGCAGCTGGTGCTCACCACCATCCTGGAGATCTTCATCACGGGCACCTTCCTGGCCAAGATCGCCCGGCCCAAGAAGCGGGCGGAGACCATCCGGTTCAGCCAGCACGCCGTGGTGGCGGCGCACGACGGGAAGCCCTGCCTCATGATCCGCGTCGCCAACATGCGCAAGAGCCTCCTCATCGGCTGCCAGGTGACGGGAAAACTGCTCCAGACCCACCAGACCAAAGAGGGTGAGAACATCCGGCTCAACCAGGTGAACGTGACCTTCCAGGTGGACACCGCCTCCGACAGCCCGTTCCTCATTCTGCCGCTGACGTTCTACCACGTGGTGGACGAGAGCAGTCCCCTGAAGGACCTGCCCCTTCGCAGCGGCGAGGGCGACTTCGAGCTGGTGCTGATTCTCAGCGGGACGGTGGAATCCACCAGCGCCACCTGCCAGGTGCGCACCTCCTACCTGCCGGAGGAGATCCTCTGGGGCTACGAGTTCACACCGGCCATCTCGCTGTCAGCCAGTGGCAAGTACATAGCGGACTTCAGCCTTTTCGACCAAGTAGTGAAAGTGGCCCCTCCTAGTGGCCTCCGTGACAGCACCATGCGCTACGGAGACCCGGAGAAGCTCAAGTTGGAGGAGTCGCTTCGGGAGCAAGCGGAGAAGGAGGGCAGCGCCCTTAGCGTGCGCATCAGCAACGTCTGATGGCCTGGTTTCCCACCTCCCCACCCCTCTGGTCTCTCCGCTTTTGGTATCCTGGGTGAGGGCTATTACTCGGGCTTACCGGAGAGTCCCAGAAGCACCCATCCTCCACTCCTTCTGCTTTAACCTGGTGGCCTGCAGCTAGGCGAGGCCAACTGGAGTCCAAGCTTTCCTTCCATTGTCCCCTTCACCTCACCCCACTTCCACCCAACGCACAACTCCCTTACAACAGGATGGGGGAAGGAGAGGGAAGATTAGGCTGAAGTGGCTTAGAATGCCTCAGCCATGCTTGGAGACTCACATTAGGAGGGCCGTTCCAGTTGGATGGATAGACTCCCCCCACCTCCCGCCACCGCCACCGTCCAGTTTGGTGGCTTGAGGCTGGAGCCCCCACCCGCCTCTCATTTCCCACGCAGCTGGTTCCCTAAGGCAAGACCCTGATAGTCCTTTTGGGGTCTGTGCCCTTAGAAAGATGGGAATCTGGAATTCATTTATCCTGGGTTCTCTACCAACCCCTGTTGAGAGAAGTCAGGGTTTTTCATAGGGTGGTTCATTTCTGCTGGCAAATTTGGACTATAATCTAGAGCCCTGGTCACCAGTTTTCCTTTCCATTCTCTCAAGTGGACCCTCTCTACCAATACCCAGTTTTCTCATAGCCGCCCCTGCTCCCAGAGAACTGAGGCTGACCCAGGAAACCTGAAACGGTCACACCACACCTGCACCCATCCCAGAATCTGAACTCTCCATGTGGAGGGACTAATGCAGAACTCTTGTCCAAGACCTTGACCCTACTCTGCACACAGCCCTGGATTTGTTTCCCTGTGACCTGTGGATGGGATGAGCCTTGCCAGTATGTTCCCAGGTCCCACAGAAAGGTCCGGAAATGATGTTCCAGATACTTACAGGGCCCAGATTCCCTAGGAAAGTGACACCAACCCCACCATGCAGGAGTAAATTCTCAGATTTCCAGACTGCTGTATGGAGCCTCTGGGAATTAGGGGCGTTTTATTAGGGTTTGGGGCAGGGCAGAACTCTGTGGCCAGCAGACACCATTCTCCCCGTCACTCCTGCCTGTGGCCCTCTGACAATGTCAGCTGTCTCCTGAGGCAATGCTGGGAGGGAAGGAGGCCATGCCTCCTGATCAAATAACCAGGGTCTCCCTTAGCCATTCCTGGGACTTGGGCTAAACTGGGCACCAGC
This sequence comes from Mellivora capensis, assembly GCA_004024625.1. Classification (NCBI taxonomy): domain Eukaryota; kingdom Metazoa; phylum Chordata; class Mammalia; order Carnivora; family Mustelidae; genus Mellivora; species Mellivora capensis. Next base: position 161,945 of record PISX010001937.1, on the reverse strand, counting down.
CCCATCTCCACTCTCCTCTGCCACAAAGCCACCTTCAGGGGAGTTAAAGGGCACACTTTAGGACACCAACCTCAGGCTGTTCCTTGTTCCCTGCTGGGGCTGTGGGAGCGGCCAAGAAGGGCAAACGGGCCCCAGAACTTTCTCTAAAGCCCCAAATCCCAAGAGTGCCTCCTGGTCTCATTTAGGTACCAGGAACCAGGTACCCCTTGCCCCCATGGTGGCCGGGCATAGAGTCCCCTGCACGAGTCAAGTGGCAGCTTGTTCGGGAGGACTCGGGTCAGTCGTTACAAGCTACACACTTCCCCAGAATGTGCATGTGCGTCTGCGTGCAGAGCTTTACAGAGAAACCCTCACGGTTCCGAGGCTGGACCCACGGTCACCACAGGATCCGCGTAAGATCCTCTTACATGCGTCTTTCCTTGGACTTGGCTAACCACGACTTGAAAATTGAAGACCCTTCCTTCTTCACTGACCGCAAACCCCACCAACAGTCCCTAGCTCTCAAGAAAACCAGAACCAGAAAAACTTGAAAATCCAACACAGAAGAACAGAAGGCAAAGAGCCAGTTTCTAGGCTCTCAACTTTATTCAACGTTAGACTTACCTTCTTCCCACGTGCAAGGGCCCAGAGTACCGGACTGTGGGTGTGTATGTGCGCGTGCGTGCGCGCACCTTCTTACCCAATAGCAAACTATCTTCCACTAGTCTTTTCTGCATACAGCTGCGTCCCTCCTGAGGGACACCCTCTCCCCCTCGTCCCCTGCTGTCTGCTCTAGGTCCCAGACGCTGCTCAGATTCTTGCGTAACAGAATGAGGACATCTTCTGACTTAACCTTTTTGCTTCTCCTCCGTGACCCCAGACTTTGCTCTAAGCTGCACTTTAAGTCACACTGTCCTTTTAACACAGCCTGGCTGACTCTCCCATAAGCCTTCCCAGAGAACAGTGCGCCCCCCTACTCCCAACCAGCAGTTTACACTACGGCCTCTTCCTCGGAGCTGAAACCCTTCTTCGGGCTATGAGACAAGCTTGAGAAGCAGCCGGGTCTGGGGTCCCCTGACACCGCCAACCATAGACTTGGAATGGCAGGAGCCCTAGGCACCGATGTTAGCGGGGAGATGCCATGTGGGCAAAACCACCAATGGGGGAGGGTACTCAGGGTGTGACGATGACACAGGGCGCTGCTGAGGGACCCAGTGAAATCGATGAAACCAGTCTCCCTTGGACCAGCTGCCGAGACCTGGGTGGAGGCTCAGGAAGTAGGACGTGGTACGAATGGAAGGCTGACCTAGGGAGAAAGAGACACAGAGATAATATATACGTGGAGAGATGTATGATGTATATAGATGTGTTTAGGACAAATATCCTGAATGTACGGAAAGGAGATGTTAGCGTGGGGCGGACATCCTGCTCTGGTTCTGGGGCAGGACTCCCCCATTTCCAGACTTTTGACCAGTGATCCTGGTTTCGAGACGGAAGTGAGCTAGCCGAGGAGGCTTTCGGGTTTGATGACGGGAGAGGGAGGCATGGAAGCCGCTCTTCGGAAATGAGGAGATGCCCGCTGAGGCTTCTGATAACCCCCGCGGGCTGAGGTCCAGGAGGAGGGAGACAGGAAGGGGGTGGCTGCTGGGGCCACAGGCATCTGGAACCCACTTATGCTGTGTGCTGCACCCAGTGGTGCCCTGTCACTGTAGCACTTTTTTTTTTTTTTTTTTTTTGGTTTTAAAATAAAAGCACCTTCTGTGTCCTTTTCTTGAAGTACACTGTATGTCCCCTTCCTGCACAGGGCTGGGGGGCCACAGCAGCTTCAGCCCGCTACAGGAAGTCCAACTAGGAGCTGACCTCTTCGGTGGGGGGGGCATGGACGGGACGCCACGACCCCAGGCTCCAAACACCGGCACTGCAAGGGTGTGGGGCTCAGGACGGGCCCAAGGCCAAGGCCCAGCCCTCTACATGGCTTCAGGCTGCCCAAATGCTCTCTAGGCCAGAAGAGCCCCAGTCCTGGCACTGGGTGTGGGGGTGACGGGGACGTGGCAAACAGGAGGAGGGGGCTAGCGGCTGCCCCAGGGGGGAGGGGGCAGCTCCTTGAGAAGCTTCTAGAATCCTGACTCTGCTTCGCCGCGTTATCCACCACCCATCTCTGCCAGCTGGTAAGACCATTCAGGGACTTCCCCATAAGGCCTGGGCAGAGAAAAGCCGCCAGCTGTAACACTGTTCTAAGTCGGGGACACTGGCCCCTCCCCAAGGCTGCTACCCTGGTCCTTTTCCCTGCTGTTTCACCTAGTTTCTTTGTAGCAGGTGACATGCCTGCTTACATGCCTGACATATCCCACTTGCTGTGGATACACAGCTCAGTCACGGCCAGTCCTACTGAAGCACAACGGTCCGGGGGCGGCTTTTCCAGTCGCCGCATTAAAGACTAAACCAGGTCAAATTTACCTAGTCAAACAAGACCAGGAGCTTGCTTGGTTTCTCTTATTTAATTTTAGTCTTTTCAGAATAAGCTGCTGAATAAAATGGATGAATCTTTGTGCTTTACTCCAGCTTCTTTTAGAAACCGAAGCCAACCTAGTGTTCGGGCCTGAACCCACAGGCCTGTCTAAGGGAGTGGAGGGTCGAGTGAGGCTGAGCTGGGAGGACTGAGCCCATGGCCAGGCCCTCCCCCTTCACTGCAGTCATCCCCTCCCTTCCTCATTGCCGCAGCCCCCCTCATCAACCTTAGGATCCTTTAGCAAATACCCTTCACACTTGGTTTTTAAAGGATTAAAAAAAAAAAAAAAGTTAAGACTCAGAAATCTGAATATTGGCTCAGCTCAGTCCAGGAAAGTTAAGTTGTTTGCAATCCTGGGCAACGCTCCTTTCAGCCAGCGAGTCACGTGCCCAAATTCCCTTCCATGCTACTGTGTAGAGACATTCCTTACATATCCTTGAGGCTCTATAGAACTATTCGCTTCATAGTGGGGCATTGTGCCCCAACATTCGAAGAAAGGGATTTCTCTTCTACTCTGATCCATCGCTTCCCCGAAAAAGATCCGGTGGCCCATATCCAGTCCTGAGCCCTCTCTGACAAGAGGTAACACATCCCAGAGTCTCTGACTCCTGTTCCCCAGACATGGAAGGACAGAGGGAGGAGGAGGGAGAAGACAGGGTCTCTTACCATCATCAACAGAGACTTAACTACAACGTTTAAGAAACACTAGTTGAGGGCTGGGTCACAAGACATCTGAGATACAAGATATACTATATACACAGTCCCTTAAACTTTGAAGAAACTTGCAAACCTGTGAGGAAACCAAGATACAGTAACAAGTCGCACATGCTAAGGGCCCGATACACGGACCTAGGAGACGCCTCTAGACAATACCTCCCAGGGACAAGCACTAGGCCAGGCAAGGTATCGATCTACAAGATCTGGTTAGAACACATTTGACCTAAGAGTCAAGAAAGATCGGCAAATGCTGAGTTCCTGTTACGTGGAAGGAACCACTCAACTAAGAAGGAAACAGGAGTCAGGATGCACGCGGCACGGGCTTTGCCCCTGCTGGTCTTCTGTGCAACGCTCACCGCTGGCCAGCCCCAGCCTCGCTCACTCTTCCTGCGCCCGTCGCACAGTCTCACACCAAAGCGCCTGCTGAAAGCTGTGGCTGCATCGCAGACCCACGTCCCATGGCGCTTACCAGAGCGGCAGCTGTGCTTGTGAATCTACTGGACGAATGTCTGTGTCGCTCGCGCGTTTAGGAGCCACGTGAATGGGACTCGTGTCAGCGCTCGGTCACCAGCAGAGCCTCGCACCCGCATGAACGTTGCTCAGTAGATGTCGCAGGAGCAAGGGAAGGGGGAGGGAAGGAACGCGTCTCGAGTTCACACAGCCAGCACGCAGTGGAGCGCAAACGTCTGTCAAACACCCGTAAAAGATTTAGGTAACTTATTTCATAAGGCAGGACATAATTGTCAGAGAGAGAGAGAGAGAGGACAGACAGTAAGCTCACTGTCGTGCAAGGAAAGAGATCATTTAACAGAGAGGTTTGAGGTCTAGGGAGAGACTGAGGAACTGAGGTTAGAGGGCAGCATCAAGAACAAGCAGCGTGTAGGCCAGCGAAGAGAGAAAGGATTCTCTGCGGCTGGTAGAGCATCGGAAGTACCGGAGGCAGAAAGCATGAGTGTATTATGTGAGGACAGGTCATGAGAGAAGAGAGGGCTTTATAGGCGAACAGAATGAAAGGGCCATGGAGGGACTGAATGTGAGGCTAAATGGTCTGTTGTTTTTTTTTTCTATAGGCAGCTGGGAGCCACTGAAGATATTTGAGGAAGGAAAGATTAAAGTACTAATTAAAGTACCGTTTATGAATATCAACCTAGCAGAAGAATTGAGAGACAGGAAACACTAAACCAGTTAAGAGACTTTCAAAAGCTTGGGGCGAAGGTCATCGCCAGAGACCCTCGGGTAGTGGACGCGGTCGGTACGGACTATTAAACGGAGCTGTTGAAGGTCTGGACTAAGGTATAGGACACCGAGGATGAAAGGAATTAGGAACAGATTCCAAAGAAACTACAGAGCAGGAAGCAGAAGCAAGATCTACAAAAACAAAATAAGGAAAGTGAGTGAATCAGCCCGTACTACAGCAGAAAACAGAGGGTACACTCCAAGGGCTAACAGGGGCGGCATTTAATGAAGGGATTATTTACAAGGGTGTGGGCAGGGCTAATAAGCCAACAAGAGATGGTGAGGCTCCCAGGGCCTCCCCGCAGCAGGAAAGCCTTTACCAGTCTTAAACCTGGCGGGACGCGACTGGAAGCTGGTTCGAGTTGTAGCCAAGGGAGGGGGCTGCGGCTCCAGGGGAAGCCGTGGTCTCAGGCAGCAGGGGAAATGGCGTGATACTGCCCAGAACAGGGCAACAAAGGGAAGAGTACACTTGGGAAGCTGAAGAGAGTAAAACAGTACAGTGACCAAGGTCAAGGCCCTGGGTGAGGATGCTGGGGACAAGCCATGCACGGGTGTAGCTGGATCTCCCGGGGCAGAAGCCTGGAGGCGGCCGGTGAAAGGGGGAATTAGAAGGACTGTGTGTAATAGCTCAAGAGGTAATGAGCAGCCGAGCCACCTGAAAACCTGCAGCTCTTTGGAAAGAGATGAGAAACAGAATCCCTGAGCCCAGTGCAAAGAGCTCAGTACGAGCTCCTTAAAGCCTGGAATACTTCTGTCCTGCCTAGAAACTGTAAGGAGGTCGGACCTCCCTGTCCAAGTTATTTCCCTGGACTCCAGTCCCTTCTTTGGTCCCACAACTACTACCTCTATCTCACGCCTTTGACTTCAGTGACCCAAGTCAGGTTTCATTAGCTGTTTCTGGTTTTCTTATCTGCCCAATTTGGTGCCTCCCATCTCTTTAATAGGTAAGCTCTATAGGGTCATTTGGTTGAGGCCACAATGTGGCCTTTCTGCCACATTACCTAAACCAACCCGTCAGAGGACTCTTACTTACTTAATCCTCAGACACCCACCTCCCACATCGTCTGCTCTCTGGACTAAGCCTCACTTAGCTATCACTGGCAGAGAGAAAAGTCAGGGCCAGAGTCATAGTGAGAGCGGCTACCAGAAAGATTCTGACAAGAGATCAAATGAGAAGGGCGCAGAGAAGGAAATCAAAATTCATCATCAACATTTGTTTACAGGTTAGCTGCACAGCAGGCAGAACTGCTTCTGTGTTCCGGCTCTGCCCTTAGTTCATGATGTGACTTGGGAAGATTATTTCACCTCCTTAAGTCTTGATTTCTTCATCTGAGAAGGCAGCAGGCAGCGTATCCTCCCTGTGTGGCAAATATTTAGCACGACGCCTGACACACTGCAGGTAAGTCCTCAGCAGAACTGGCCGTTGGGAATCACTGCCAGCAGCAGGGTGATGGGCTCCCACGGGATGTGTAGCTACTGCAAAACAAACAAATAAACAAACAAAACAGAGTTAAAAGTAATTCCCAGGGCGCTGGGGTGGCTCAGTTGTGTCTGCCTTCGGCTCCGGTTATGATCCTGGGGTCCTGGGATTAAGCTCCATGTCTTTGCGGGGGTGGGGGGGTCCTCTGCTCAGCGGGGAGTCTGCTTCTCCCTCTCCCTCTCCCTGCCATTCCCGCCGCTTGTGGTTTCTTTTCTCTCTCTCTGACAAATAAATAAAATCTAAAAAAAAAAGAAAAAGAAAAAGAAGGGCGCCTGGGTGGCTCAGTGGGTTAGGCCACTGCCTTCGGCTCGGGTCATGATCTCAGGGTCCTGGGATCGAGCCCCATGTCGGGCTCTCTGCTTGGCAGGGGGCCTGCTTCCCCCTCTCTCTGCCTGCTTGTGACCTTCCTCTCTGTCAAATAAATAAATAAGGTCTTTAAAAAAAGAAAAAGAAAAAGTAACTACCAACATGAGGCCTGTAATTACACTAAGGCATACGGAAGGGGAGAAAGATACCGGAATATGAATATGGAACGCATACATACGATTCACACAGTTCATCCGAAGGATAAACGTCAAATGTGCGATGTAGGAGGTGCGGGCAGGGGCTTGAGGGGGGCAGTCCAGGGAGCTGCGTGTTGAGGCTGAAGAGAGTCATCTACTGTCTTTACTCTAGTCAAGGAAACTTCCCCTAGGAAGCCAGATCCATCTGTAAAATGAAGTCAGTCAGTACTTGCTGAACATTTATAATGTGCCTATGACTGCAATAAATTGTGAGTAACTGAAGAAAGACTAGGGCTAAGATATAATCCCTGGCCCCAAAAACCCTACAGTCTCCTTGGAAAGGTTATGAATATCACTTACAACGAGTCACAGCATCCACAGTTCTGCAGCCTAAGCAGCCCGCGCCGCAGAAGGGAGCGGCCTAAGGGGCAGGAGTCCTTGGTGAGAAATTCAGGGACGCAAGGGTTGGAGCGCGGTGGGGGGCTTTGGGGGAGGGACCAGAACTCAGACGGGGACGGGTACTGGGAAACCGAAGGGCTGGGGCTTGGGAGCACCCCCAGGACGCCACTCCGGCGCGACTCCGGTAAGAGGCCCCGGCCCGGTCCCTCCGCTTCTACCGAGCGCTGCTGTAAGTCTGCGAGCGAGTCGCACAGAGGCACAGGAAGGCACGAGATCCTCTCTGTTCGCAAAGGCCTCGAGGTGTCCCGGGGAAAATGAGGGGCGAGAAACGGAAGATCAGGTGCCACAAGGCGCTGTGACGCGGGCCGTAAGGAAGAACGGTCGTCCCAGGAGCGGGGCCCGGGGCGCCGGGAGGGCGGCAGCACGGTCGTCTGTGCGGATGACCTTCCGGAGCTCGGCGCCCCGCCTCCCGCGTGCGTCCACCCTCGGCGGAGGAGGCAGCCGCGTCGCACGGCGGCCGGAAGCGGACGCGGGGGCCGGGTGGGCTTTCGGGGGGTGACACCGGGGCTGGCGCCCGCAGGGTCAGGCGCCGTGCGAACGGGAAGGCAACCGGGGCACAGGGGAGAGCCCAGCCGCGGCGGCGAGCCCGGGCGCCTTTCCCGGCCTCCCGTCGCGCGCGCCACCCAGGGCTGCCGGGCAGTCTCGACGCAGAAGTGCCGTTTCACATCAGGGGTGCGTCCGGAGCACGCGCGCGACCCGCACGCTCGGCCGGCCCACGAGCCCCGGCGACCGGCGAGGGGCGGTGGGACGCCCGGCAAGCGCTCTCGCGCTCGGGCCCCCGCGCCGGGGGACGCGGCTGGAAGCTCGCTCCGGCTCCGGCTCCGGCTCGGCGACCAGACCCGCGGGCCCTCGGCGGCCCGTGGGCCCCGCCTCCCGCGAGGGCCGGAAGTCCCGCCCCCGCCGGAGGAGGGAGCGGCGGCGACACAGCTAATCCAGAGGAAGGCCGTCCCGGCCGGGTGCGCGGCGCGGCACCGCCCCCGGAAGCGGGGCGGGGGCGGGGCTCTCTGCCGGAAGCGACCGTCCGGCGGTCGTTTCGGTTGGCGGCGCGCGGGTGGGCGATGCGCCGGCCGCGGGAGGCGCGGGCGCCGAGCGAGGGTCGGGGCTCGGAGGGCAGCTGGGGGCTGCGGCCGAGCGGCTGAGGCGCCAGGCGGCCATGGGCTCGACCCAGCCCTGGGGGGAGTGGTTCCTGGGCCTGCGGGTGCCGCCCGCCGGGGTCTTCGGCGTGGCCTTCCTCGCGCGGGTGGCCCTGGTCTTCTACGGGGTCGTCCAGGACCGGACGCTGCTCGTGCGCTACACGGACGCGGACTACCAGGTGTTCACGGACGCCGCGCGCTTGGTCGCGCAGGGGCGCTCCCCGTACCTGCGGGCCACCTACCGCTACACGCCGCTGCTGGGCTGGCTGCTCACGCCCAGCGTGTACCTGGGTGAGCTCTTCGGGAAGTTTCTGTTCGTCGGCGGCGACCTCCTCGCCGCCTTCCTCCTCTACCGCCTGCTGCGCCTGCGGGGGCTGGGCCGGCGCCGCGCCTGCGGCTACTGCGTCTTCTGGCTTCTCAACCCCCTGCCCATGGCGGTGTCCAGCCGCGGCAACGCCGACTCGCTGGTGGCGGCGCTGGTGCTGGCGGCGCTGTACCTGCTGGCGAGGAGGCAGGTGGCGTGCGCCGCGGTGGCCTACGGCCTCGCCGTGCACATGAAGATGTACCCGGTGACCTACGCCCTTCCCATCGCCCTGCACCTGCTCCCGGAGCGCGGCGGCGGCCACCCGGGCCCCCGCCCGCGCCGCTGCTCCTTCCGGGCGCGCCTGTCCGAGCTCCTCGGGAGGCTGTGCAGCCGCGCCGTGCTGCTCTTCGTGGCGGTGGCCGGGCTCACGTTCTGCGCCCTGGGCGCCGGCTTTTACAGTAAGTACGGCTGGGAGTTTCTGGAGCACACCTACCTGTACCACCTGACGCGGCGGGACACCCGGCACAACTTCTCGCCCTACTTCTACATGCTGTACCTGACCGCCGAGAGCCCGTGGAGCCCCTCCCTGGGCCTCGCCGCCTTCCTGCCGCAGTTCGTGTTGCTCTCGGCCGTGTCCTTCGCCTACTACAGGGACCTCGTCTTCTGCTGTTTCCTGCACACGGCCATTTTTGTGACTTTCAACAAAGTCTGCACCTCCCAGTATTTTCTCTGGTACCTCTGCCTGCTGCCCCTCGTGATGCCGCTCGTGAGAATCCCTTGGAAGCGAGCCGTGGTGCTCCTAATGCTGTGGTTTATAGGGCAGGCCTTATGGCTGGCGCCTGCCTACGTCCTGGAGTTTCAGGGAAAGAACACGTTTCTGTTTATCTGGTTAGCTGGTTTGTTCTTCCTTCTTATCAACTGTTCCATCCTGATTCAAATAATTTCCCATTACAAGGAGGAGCCCCCCGTGGAGAGAATCAAATATGACTGATAGGAACCCAGCTCCTCTGCCACTTCATCTACATTGTCATTGCCCTGAACGGACCAGGAGAGACCTTTGGGACCCATTTCTGAACATCCTATGCGCTCTAGTGAAGATTCGGTTTGGAGCATAAAACCCTGTTCCAGCGGGAATTAAAACGGATGGTTGCCTTACATAGAAAGGGGACCCGTGGTTGAGGTCCACCTCTGTCCTCATCTCAGGACTCTCAGTTCCCTGGGACATGATGGGAAGTAAAGGTTTCTTGTTGAAAATGGAAAATCTGATGAAACTATCAGATGCTAAAAGGTTTTTGTAGAAAAACAGAGGACTGGACTCAGAGACCTAAAGACAGTCCGAAGCTGTCTTTTTAACCCCCACTTCTTCTTTCTTAACGCTTTCCCAACAGCTGTGAGAACTCGTGGAACATTCCTAAAGTACAGCTTTTGGATGTCAAGTGTTAACCAATACCACCGGGCTTAGGCTGGGAGAGTTCGTTCTGTATTAAAAGTGGGGGCTTAGAAAAAGAGTCCAAAGAATTTAAATTGTAATCATGTTTCATGTAGTTGTTTTATTATTTCATTTTTCAGCACTTAGTCTCAGTGGTATTAGACTACCATTTGGTTTTATACATGATTAAATGAAAGTTCACCCATCTTTAAACTTGAGTCATTACATATTTCAACATAGCATCTTGTTTTTGATGTTTAAAGTTCACGAACTACTAGGGACATTTTTTTTTTAAGATTTTATTTATTTATTTGACAGATATCACAAGTAGGCAAGAGAGGCAGGCAGGGAGAGAGAGAGGAGGAAGCAGGCTCTCCGCGGAGCAGAGAGCCGGATGTGGGGCTCGATCCCAGGACCCTGGGATCATGACCTGAACCGAAAGCAGAGGCTTTAACCCACTGAGCCACCCAGGGATGTTTATTGTTATAAGATATTTTTGTTTAAGATATTAAGATGTTTAATGTTATAAGATAACATTAAAATGACCCAGGGACATTTTAATGTTATCTTATACCTCTTTGTTTTTAATTTTCTGATTGCCTTAAGATATTTTTCATACAGAATCTAAGGTAATCGAGCATCATCTGTGTTATAAAAATGAAAACTAGGAGATTTTAAGTGATACAAAATTAGATTTTTAGTAAGACATTTCCCAGGTTAAAAATACCCCACTTGAAAAAAATTCATGGTTGGGACACCTGGATGGCTCAGTGGGTTAAAGCCTCTGCCTTCGGCTCAGGTCATGATCCCAGGGTCCTGGGATCAAGCCCCGCGTCGAGCTCTCTGCTCCGCGGGGAGCCTGCTTCCTCCTCTCTCTCTGCCTGCCTCTCTGCCTAGTTGTAATTTCTCTCTGTCAAATAAATAAAATATTAAAAAAAAATTCATGGTGGAAATGGAGACGTGTGGGAGGCGCTGGAAAGCCTCAGAAGCATCCTAAGTAGCCATAAAGCTAGACCAGGAAATTGAGGGAGAGAGTGTGGAAATGAGGCTTCGGTGAGCAGATCCATTTCCCTAATTACTATAATATTTCTAGGGAAGAAATGCTTTCTGAGTTTTAAATGAGCTACCTAAAAAAAAATTCTTTTTAACATAGCCTATGTAGGCTGGGGACTCCCTCACACTGAAATGCAGTAGTAATACAGGAGATTGATCTTATGATTGTGGTTTTAAAAGTTGAGTAATTTATCAACATTGTTCTTTCACAGTAAAAAAACAAAAACAACTTTGGAGAAGTCGAATGTTTCATACCGGTTCAGGCCAAAAAGGACTTTGAGAATAAGGTGTATATAAGCTGGACATAAGAATGCTGTCATGGGCAGCAGTTCTTGGATGGGGACCTTTGGGGACCTGCCATTAGAAGGGAAGAGTGAGTGGTTTTGCACGGGTGTCACTAGGTGCAAATAGGTGAGACCAGTAATTGTTGAGGACAGTGACCTTTCTTGTAGCATCTGGTCTCATATCCCACATGAGGTCTGGTCTTGTGGGCTCTTTGTATGTGATCGTTCACTAGTGGCTTTCCAGCCATGACATTCTTTCTGGTTCTGGTTTTTGGTTTTTGGTTTTTTTTTCCCCATTCTTTTATAATAAAAAAAGTGCCCAGGCCCAGGAGATGCAGATTACTGCAAAGTGAACAGAGCTGAGCACTCCGTCTCTCCTCGTCTTGTATTTTATTTTATTTTTTAAAGATTTTTTTATTTATTTGTCAGAGAGAGAGAGTACACGCAAGCAGGCAGAGAGGCAGGCAGAGAGAGAGGAGGAAGCAGGCTCCCTGCCAAGCAGAGAGCCCGATGCGGGACTCGATCCCAGAACCCCAGGATCACAACCTGAGCTGAAGGCAGCGGCTTAACCAGCTGAGCCACCCAGGCGTCCCTCGTCTTGTATTTTAATACAAGATGGACTTGTGTAATCACCACTTTGAATACGAGGCCTGCTTGAGGGGCAGTCCTCTTGTACTTGTGCAGAAGTTCGTGTGACTCCCAAACTTTTTTCTTTTCAGTAATTCCAAACCTTTAATAATTCCCTCCCACATCCAAATCCTCTCACCAAATTGCCTCATTTCTTGGTGACTCGACCTAGCTCAGTGTAAGAAGTGGATTTGCTGAAGCACTCGTTAGCCCAGCTGTGGTAGCTCACGCTACGGAAATTCCGTGACCGTGCTTTCCGAAAGGTAAATGATCATTGTCGGATTTCCCTTGGAGTCCAGTGTATGATGCCTGTTCTGTATTCATCCGTTTACAGTTCATGACTGAGTGTGGCACATGAGAACACAGCTTCGTTCAAATTCCAGCGCGCCACTGTGGGCAAGCTGCTTTTATCTAGATGGGCTAGCTCTCTGTGAAATGGGGATTATTAGAATCCTCAGAGAATTGTTTGCAAGGATACTGGACCATACTGCTGCTGGCATAGAACCATTTCCCATCGCCTCCCCAGCTTTACTGTCCGTTCACAAGCATTTAAAGAAGGAGCTACTTCTGGAGTCTAGGTGTAAGCCTTTCCCCTGAATCTTTTTTTTTTTTTTTTAGATTTTATTTATTTTTTTGAGATAGAGTCGGAGTGAGGTCGAGAGAGAGTGAGAGAGCATGAGATGGGGAGGGGCAGAGGCAGAGGAGGAAGCAGACTTCCCACTGAGCAGGGAGCCCGATGCAGGACTCGATCCCAGGACCCCGGGATCATGACCTGAGCTGAAGGCAGAGGCTCCACCAACTGAGCCACCCAGGCACCCCCCTCCCCCAAATCTAATGGGTAGAGGAAAAGAACCCGGGTTTATACTAAATAATCATTTAAACTACCCACTACTCTAACTTTGTTCCTTCTAATCTTGATCTGGTTCTTTGAAAAGAGAGTAGTTACCTGTGAAAATGCCCGTGCAGAATGTTCAGATGTCTGGTTCCTGCTGGTTTTAAGCCAATTAAGCCGGGGTTTCGCTCGTGGCCCTGAGGCAGCACGTCACCCTCCGTCATGTCAAGGGCTCCTTCAAGGGTAGCGCGTCGGTGGGAGCACATGTTTTCTGCCGGCGTCAGAAGCATCCAGCGAGCGTATGCATTTTTTCAGCACTAATCGCGGAGAACCATCCATTTAGTAAAAACAGGCGTTTGTATTCTTTATCCTGAGCTAAACCCCAGCCTAGCAGAGTCTTCCTGGCGGCTCAGACCCACTGCTAGTTGTTTTCTCTGCTACATGAAATGATATGACACAGTGACTATAATAATAATCTGGAGCCTGAATGTTTGACGCTCAGTTCATTTGTCAAAGGGAAGTTTCACCTTTTGTTCTCTATTTTTAGGCAATTACATAGAGATCCAGGCCCGCGCCAAGTCTTATAATAGACGAGTTTGAGGAGTTAACAGCAAAGACAGAAACGCATCCTGTTAACGTGCTCTGCGAGAGCCCGCTGAGTCCGCAGCAGCCCTGGGGTCTGCGATGAGGGCAGGGGGAGGGTGTCCCTGCTCCTGCTTTATGGGTAGGAACACTGACGCTCAGAAGCAACGACTTTCCAAGGCTGAGCAGCTTGTTCGTGGCAAGATGGGATCTCATCTAGTCCTACTATTTTCTCTCCTGTTTTATTCTGCAATTAAGTCCTTTTTCACTGCACGTGATGACAGGTGACAACAGTGAAACACCTCGTTTCTTTGCCCAGTGTCACTCATTTGGCGAACTACGTGGCTCGATGCCCCGAGTACCTTCATGTGCTGAGCTCCGTTCTGGGTGTTGTAAGGGCTGACGTTGTCAGGGGAGGCCAAGAAGCAGCAGGAACGTGATGACTGCCATCCAGGAAAGGAGGACAGGCTAAGGAAGATGAGAGCCACAGCGGGGAGGAGGGGGTAGAGCCGCTTGCCACAGAGTGCTCAGGGAAGGCCCCGGGAGGCAGCTTCCCAGCCCAGGCCTGGAGGAAGTGCAGACACGACCCTCCCGTTACTGTCACCGGGGAAGAGTGAACAGCGGGGCAGAGGCCTGGGGTAGGAGCCAGCGTGGCACGCTTGAGGTACAGCAAGGTGAGTGCAAGTGATTGGAGCAAGCAAGGAGCAGCCAGAGTCCAGCTGCGGTTTCCTGCAGAACAGTGTGGGTGCTGGTGGGAAAACGGTTAACCGTAGTATTTTTGCTGGCCTGCAATACAGTAACTTTGAGTTCAATATATCTTTTCTGACTCTGAAGTCCAGGTTTGTTTGTAAAGAAGAGAATAATGTATACTAAGTACACCTTACACTTGAGCAGTGTTCTGAAGTATTGGCACACATTATTTTGAGACTCCCAGGGTTTTTCAAAAAGCCCATCTGCGAGGTTAGCGCAGAGCTGGGTTCGCGCCCGGGGTGGTCACACAAGGAGGCCATTGGGCTGCAGGTGGGTCTGACCGCCCAGCTGCCCACTGGAGCACACCCAGCCCACAGCCTGCCAGTGGCTCGAGGTGAAGAAGTCAAAACTGAAGAACAGCCAGTCACAGTTCCGGCTTCTCTGTGGGCTTTCCTGAATCCTGCCACCGTGCAAGGCACAGCCAACCGAGGGCTGTCCTTGCTTCGGGTCTGCCTCTCCCCGGGATCCGGCTGGTGGTGGGAGCGGGCCTCACCCCCTTTCAGTCCGACCTGCCCGGTTGGAGTCACTTTTTACTCAAGCCCTGAAAGTGTTTTGTGTGCCTCAGTTTACCTTTCAGCACCAGGCACTGAGACATTTGCTACCTTCCCTGCTTTCCTCCGATACTGGGCAAGCACCGGGGCCTTTCCCTGAAAGCTTTCTCTTTGTGCCCGCAGCCCATCGCTCGGGGTCCATTCTGCTCTTGATGACCCTTAGCTCTTCCAGACCTGTCCCGCCTGGCTCTCGCCTGCACGGCAGTCTCATCCTCACGCCCCCTCCCCACAGCTGTGCCGAGTTCCGCTGCCCCTTCACGCCTTGGCAGGTGCCGGTACTGGGGCTCGAACCCTCTTCTGGTGCCCTCATCTCTCTCCCCAGCTTCTGCTTTGGTACTGGGGCTAGAACACTCTTCTGGTGCCCTCGTCTGTCTCCCCAGCTTCTGCTTTGAGGCCGATGCCCTTCATGGAACGTTTTCGGGGGCAGCTCCTTGGCAGGCAGCGCGGGGCGCCCTGGGCCGCCTGGACTGTGAACTCCCCTGGGACAGTGATGATTCTCCATTGACACCATTTCCCTGGGCCCGCCCAGAACCAGGCGAGGACGGACAGGGCTAACCTGTCACCGGGCTGCTGGGCGTGGGCCGGCTGCACACGCTCCCGGGTTTGCCAAGTTGAGTTGTGCAGCAGCATGTCCGGGGAGCGGGGTGGGGGGGGTGCGCTCCTCCCCTCGGAGTCACGGGCAGCTGTGAAAGAGAAAAGGAGCAGTTTCCGGGTGCCTGTCCTTTCTAAATGCCATCGGGAGCCACCGCATTTCCTAGGCTAGAATCGCATAATCACCTCCGTTCCTTCTTCTTCACTTGCGGCCTGCCTCCCCGTCTCATCAGTCACCAGCTCCTGTCAGTTCTACATCCTGATGTCCCCGAGCTGCCGAGCTGCCGGGCATCTCGCCATTGTCCTTGCGGCTTCTCTAGCTCAGGCCCTCATTAGCGTTCCTCTGGAATCAGTGGCTCCTGACATCTTGTTCCCCAGCACTCCCGCCCTTCATTCCTCCCCTCCTTTGTCCTCCCACTGCCGCCAGGGTGGGCTTGCCCCAGCGGGTCTGATCCTGTCCCCATCCTGGGAGCAGCACCCTGGGCGACTCCGCCTCACCTGCCAGGCAGAGTCCGAATCTCTTCACTTCCCCCACGTTGCACCAGTCTCTCCCACCCACTCTGCCTCTCGCCCACAGGATAACGCAGTTTCCCCAGATACTCGCGCCACTGGCCTTGGCCTTGCTGTTTCTAAGCCCGCGTGGTCCTCCTGGTTCTCAAGACCCGACTCAGGGGCCCCTTCCTCTATCAGGAGGCAGGACAGCGAGCTCATGGAGAGAGATGAACTAATAAGGGAAAAAAGAAAGAGAAAAAGAGGGCCACAGTTTTAAGATTTGTAAGTGATCTCCGTGAACGCGCGTGTTCTGTTCCAGATGCTGGCGCGTTCCCCTCTGTGAGGTGGTTAGCTCCTCGAGGACGGGAATCACGTCGTGCTTATCCTTTGCACACAGCCCAAGTGCTCAGTGAGTATTTGTGAAGTCAATGAAGGTGGAGCTGGGAGGGAACAAATGTTTGTTGAGAACCTATTGTGAACCAATATGCTTTGCACGCATTTCATTCCCAAAACAACTTTTTGAGAGAAATATTATTTGCTGACAAGACAACAGGCTCAAATAAATAGTGGGTTTTCTCAAGGTCATAGGCTTGTGAGGGATGGAGCGAGAGTTGGAACCCAAGTCTGTCGGCTTACACTTGCCTCGACTGAGTGGTTCTCAGCCAGGGGCTGTTTTGTAGTTGTTGCTGGGGGGAGGGGTCACCGACTTGTCCAGTGCGCAGAGGCCAGAGGCGCTGCGGATCAGCTCCCTGCCCAGGACGGGTCCACAACAAAGACGCACCTGTCCCCAAACGTCAGCGACGCCCAGATGGGGAAAGCCTGCCCCAGACTCTGTTGACTCCATTGAAAAGCAAGTAACCAACCAAAACGCAAGCTTCCGTGGGAGAGGGGGCTGAAGGAAGGCTTAGGGGCTTGGGGGCAATCCTGAGCCTCGGGCCCCGGTGGGCAAGCGGGCTCCCCGTCCAGTCCTGACAGGCGCCGATGGGACGCCGCTTTCTGTACGGCCTCCACACCGTCTTCCTTCTTCCTACCTCCTCCTCGCTTCTTCCTTCCCTTGGCACCCTCTCATTTAGCTGGGAGAAGGGCCCCAGACCCCTCCACTGCTTTCCGAACTCTTCCCTAAGCAGAAGGTAGAGTCAGTGTTAGAGAAGAAGCGGGTTTCAAACCGACAACAACCCTAAAATCTGGGAACAAGTCCAGAAGTGTCAACCTCTGAAAGGGACAACGAAAAGTGGACGAGATCAGTCACCGTGATAGTCTTCCAGGAAAGAGCCCGCCTAAGGAATTCTGGCCCAGGCTGCTGCTGACAAGGCTTGGCGGAGTCCTAATCTCTGTCAGGGTCCAGGAATGCCTCCCCGAGAAGGGAAGCACTTCAAACCCACTTGTGTGAGATCTGCTATAATCTAGGAAATTTCAGAATGCTTGTCCTGAGGAAGTGCCCTCACAGGGAATCTTTTAATGACTCGTAAGTGGGGCTGCCTGTAATGGTTAGGAATGTGTGCACACGTGTACGTGTGCATGTGTGTGTGTGTGCCCATTTTTTGGTGGGAAATACCTGTAGCCTTCATCAGAGGGGACCCTGGGCTCCAAAGAGTGAAGCCCCCAGCCCTGGTGTTGGCCCACAGTTCCCGAGCCAATGAGAGAGGATAAAGATAACCCAGGGAAGACAAGGGAGGCGAGTTCCTCTCCGGAGACAGAGGTGTCTCTTCAGCGTTCAGACTTACTGATCTGCACACAGGAGCCCCTTCGTGCACGTGTGCACGTGACCACGGTGGGCTCGCAGCAGGTGTCCTCTCTTGAAAAGAGTGGGAAACCCGTAGCCGAGTCCTCCGACAGCTGGTCACACAGCGCATGCCCTCGAAGCATATTTTGAATTCCTTACCGTTTGAAAATCTAATTAATAGGAATGGGATGGAAGTGGGGTAGGAGATGTTTCACCCGAAGCAAACAAAAGTGCAGGATGAGCTTGGAGTCCCAGAAATAGAAAGAAGGCCCTTGTGGCTAAGAATAATTGGCAGGACTGGGGGGCAGAGGCAGGGCCATCATAGACCTTGTGGACCACGGTGAGAAGTTAAGGGGTTTCTCCACGTGCGACAGAAAACTGTTGGAGGTATTTTGGCACAAAAATGACGCTTAAAAAAAGTCCCTCTGCCAACTCAGTGAGAACGTGTTCTAGAAAGACTCACCTGGAGGTTACTGGAGCGGTGCAGGTGAGAGGCGATGGTGGCCAGTCTTGGGAGTTGGCTGCCAGATTCCAGGCGCACTCACGGCTCCGGGGGTTGTGGGGGTCTAGGGGGACAGCAACAGGCAGAGGGGCAGGAAGCGGTCAGCCAGGTCTGAGAAATGCCACTGCGTTTTTAAAGCTCAGGCTCTTAATTTGTAGCTTGCACATGTACCACTTGTTTATTCGGGGCCCTTGCCTTCTGATTTAAGACCCCACCCTCTGATTCACCTAGAGAATATCACACCCTTCCCAGCCCCACGCTTTCGCTCGCCTAAATCGCTGGCAGAATCTCTCTAGCTTCTCTGTGTATTTGAGGGGTTGGCAGGAGTTCACTGTTAACTGGGCCTGGAAGGAAGGCCAAGTCTGCCAATAAATCTCTCCCTGGGCCTGTAAATATTTGTATAATGTCCATTAACTGTATTAAGTCGCCGTGGATAAACCAGGGACTGACAGGCAATTCTCATAAACCACCTAAAGAAAACCCACTTTGTGGATTATTTGCAATAAAATTTTAATTTTTCAGAGCATTCTGTGAAAGCCTGCCTAAGCTGGCTCCCGGCACTCAGCACATTTCCAGAGCGGCTCTCTGCACCGTGTTTAGCATATGACTTGACTTTAAAAGCAGCCCAAGCAAAGCGGAAGTAGGCGGGTAAGCCTGCTGATTAAACACAGCGTGTATGTTCCTGTATGTTCGCACACGCACAGCTAACCACAGCGTGCGGACTATGTCCAGCTCCTCCTAATACAACTAAGTAACATAATAACCAACGAGTCTACCCGAGGACCCCAGCTTCCTTTATCTTTTAATTTAAAATACAGTTTTCCTCTTTCTTTCTATCTTCTTCTTCTTCTTCTTCTTTTTTTTTTTTTTTAAATCAGAATAGTATGTCCATTGTAGACAAGGAATATTAAAAAGGAAATCTGGAACCCAACAATTCCAAGTGCACTACCCAGAGGTGACCACCGAGGGAGTTCCTTGCTTATCTCTCTACAGACTGTGTAGTTTCAAGGGGCACTGATTTAATATTAAACTTAACTTTATTTAACTTCAAATAAATTGAATTAAAAATAATGCCTTTAAGGGGCACCTGGATAGCTCAGTCAGTTAAGCATCTGACTCCTGATCGCAACTCAAATCTTGATCTCAGGGTCATGAATTCAAGCCCCGTGTTGGGCTCCATGCTGGGTGTGGAGCCTACTTAAAATAATACTAATAAATAAAAAAACTTAAAAAAAAAAACTTTAACAATGTATCGTATCTTTCAATAATAAATGTTTTGGGGGGCGCCTTGCTGGTTGGGTTGGTAGAGAATCTGACTCTTGATCTCAGGGTCATGGGTTCAAGCCCCATGTTGGGTGTAGAAATTACTTAAAAAATAAAATCTTTTTTTTTTTTTTAAAGATTTTATTTATTTATTTGACAGAGAGAGATCACAAGTTGGCAGAGAGGCAGGCAGAGAGAAAGGAGGGAAGCAGGCTCGCCACTGAGCAGAGAGCCCGACGCGGGGCTCGATCCCAGGACCCTGGGATCATGACCCGAGCCGAAGGCAGAGGCTTTAATCCACTGAGCCACCCAGGCACCCCAAAAAATAAAATCTTTTTAAAAAATTAAATATTTTTCAGACTAAAAATGCCAGGAATTTCATTGTGTGAATGTACTCATTTACCTGCTTCTCAGTTCATGTGGGCATTGTTCTGTCTGTTTTTGTGTTTTGCTGTGATAGTGATGAAGTTCTAGAACATAGGTGAGGTTCGGTGGGGTGAGGTCCGGAGCCGATGACCAAGAAAGAATTCTTGAGACATCTTTGGTGCAAAATGGTGGTTTGTTAAAGCATGGGGACAGGACCCATGGACAGGAAGAGCTGCTACTCCGGGGATATGAGGAGTGGTCCATTATATACTTGTAAGTTAGGGAGGGGATTAGGGATGGTATAAGTCTCTAAGGAATTTTGGAAGCAAGGTTTCTAGGACCTTGAGGGGCTAGCTATTGTCTGGGGAAAAGGTTATTCATTACCAGTAATAACACCTTCTTGTGAGTCAACACTATCGTGGAGGTTTAGAGATAAAGTTTCCAAAGGAATTGTTAAAGTAGACTTACAGGATCCTGGTTGGGGATAGGGGGTCCGTCAGGCTAGGATTGCTCTTTGACCCTAGCAAAGCCTTAAGGTGGGGGTAGTTGAGTCCCTAGAGGAGAGTCACTCTGCCTGTTTTAAGGGCTTGTCAGTAGGTGAGGAAATTTAATAATTTTTCTTCTGCCTCTGTTTCCCTCATCAACAGCAGTAATGACATCTTGCAACTCAATCCTTGTATATATTCTGATTTCCTTAGATTAACCTTCCAGAAATAGACTTGCTGAGTCGAAGTTTCTGACACATATTGCCGAATTGTTCTACACATTGTTCGTGTATCCTTCTACCAACCATGAATGCCTTTTCCACCTGGACCAAACAAAAACAAAAACAAAAAAAACTTTGTCAAATCAATAGGGAAAAACGGCATCATGTGATTGGCTAATTTGTATGTGTTTAATTGTTAGTGAGACTGAATGCCTACTGTATGCTCATTGGCCATCGATGTTTCTTACTTTGGGCTTTTCCATCCTGTGCTTCGTATTTTCCAGAGGTTCTTGTTACTGATTTGTAAGACCAGTCTCTGTCTCGGGGATATTGATCCCATGTGTTTTTAATATTTTTCCTAATCTGGGACGCCTGGGTGGCTCAGTTGGTTAAGCGGCTGCCTTCGGCTCAGGTCATGATGCCAGCATCCTGGGATTGAGTCCCACATCGGGCTCCTTGCTCAGCAGGGAGCCTGCTTCTCCCTCTGCCTCTGCCTCTGCCTGCCACTCTGTCTCCCTGTGCTCGCTCGCTCGCTCTCCCTCTCTCTCTGACAAATAAATAAATAAAATCTTTAAAAAAAAATATTTTTCCTAATCTGCCACTGACCTTTTGTTTTTTGACCTGAAATTATTAAAAAGTATATATAATCAAGGTCAGCCTTCTCTTTTTCTGATTTCTGTATTTGTTGTTATTTGTAGAAAGACTTCCCCACTCCAAGATCATATAAATATTTAACTATTTTTTTCCCAGTTTTTTTACATTTAAATCTTTCTTCTGTGGACTTTATTTGGTGTCAGGTAAGAGGAAGAAGTTTAATTCAATTTATTTTAAATGATGAGCGATTCAAAAAGCAATCAGTTATTTCCTCCAAAATGTATTTTATTTTTTAAATTTAAATTCAGTTCATTAACATATGATATATTATTAGTTTCAGAGGAGTTCACAGATTCATCGGTTGCATTTAACACCCAGTGCTCATTCCATCACACGCCCTCCTTAATGCCCATCACCAATTACCCCTTCTCCTTTCCCCCCTCCCCTCCAGCAACCCTCAGTTTGTTTTCTATGATTAAGAGTCTCTTGTGCTTTGTCTCCCTCTCTGATTTCATCTTGTTTTATTTTTCCCTCCCTTCCCCTATGATCCTCTGCTTTGTTTCTTAAATTCCACATCAGAGTGAGATCATATGATAATTGTCTTCCTCTGATTGAAAAATTAATCAGTTTTTGTCCTGGTTTACATTTGCTCCCATTATATTTTCAGATGGGTTCTATGGGAAGGTGCTGATCGGAAGTCACACACTGGGGGCCCGTGGTCATATCTAGCCTATGGACACAGTCCAGACAATTTTTGAATTTATTACACGCATATAGAAATTAGGAATTTTGATACAGAAAGCTGATTTTACCAATTCTCTTGAATAATCAGAGTAACAAATCTGGGCTCGCTTCCCCCCTTTGCATACTCTGGTCATCACGGAAGCTCCATTTGCTTTGTGCGCTGGAAGGTGTTTGAGGACATGATCACTACCACCGAGTTTTGTTTGTTAATTTGCAACTGAACATATTATAAGAATTCTCTAGTACTAATCATGTTTCAGTAAATTTTCTTGATTTTAAGGTAATTATGCCACAAATGATAATTTGGCCTTCTCTTCCATATGTATATTTCCCAATTATTTTTTTCTTACCATATTACACTTGCCTAAAACTTAGTAATTTCAAATAACGTCACAATAGCAGATGTCTTTCTATTGCACCAGATTTTAATAGGAATGCCTAGCATCTGACGTGTAAGTATGAAGTAAACGGTGTTCTTCTTTTTTTTTGTAAAAGATTTTATTTATTTATTTGACAGACAGAGATCACAAGCAGGCAGAGAGGCAGGCAGAGAGAGAGGAGGAAGCAGGCTCCCTACTGAGCAGAAAGCCCAATGCGGGGCTCGATCCCAGGACCTGGGATCACGACCTGAGCCGAAGGCAGAGGCTTTAGCCCACTGAGCCACCCAGGCACCCCTAAATGGTGTTCTTCTGTCCAGGAGCTATACTTCTGTGGGTCACTGATGCTCCAGTTCCTTATTAAAATCAGTAAAATATGTTCAAGTTGATCAAATGAATTGCCAGCGATTACTGAGACTTTTCTCTGAATTTAATCCATTCAAATAAGAGATATGCTGAACCATGCGTGTGTTTTTATTACAAATGCCCACAGTGACTGACAGGATGGGCCCTAGTAATACATTTCTCACTCTAATTGCCTATTTAAAAACCAAACAAGTAGGGATTTTGCATCTGTTTTCGTGAATGAGATTCCTCTGGTGTAATCTTCCTCTCTCTCTCTTTTTGGCACTCCGTCTCATTGTTTCTTGAAATCCACCGTGGGCAGCATTCCTCCCGCTGCCCGTGCTTCCTTGGCTTTTAAGTCGGCTGGGACATTCTTTAAACCTGCAAGAAGTTAATTTTTCATTATATGTTTCCTTTGCTTTCTACTTGAGATGTCTTTTTAAATTAAAAAAAAATTTTTTAAAGATTTTATTTATTTATTTGAGAGCGAGAGGAAGCAGGAGGAGGGCACAAGCAGGGGGAGTGACAGAGAGAGGAGGAAGCAGGCTCCCCGCTGAGCAGGGAGCCCGATGTGGGGCTCATTCCAGGACCCTGAGATCATGACCTGGGCCGAAGGCAGACGCTTAACGACTGAGCCACCCAGGAGCCCCGACATGCCTCCTTTCAGTGTTTTACAATTTCGTTTGAGACAGATTGTGCGGAATAGTGTACAACACGTGTTTGTGCCATTTCGAGGGTAACAGTAAAGCTAACACCTGTGCAGCCTCCAGCGGGCGGACGTGGAGCCTCATTACCGCCTGCAAGTTCATTCCGATGGCGCCCCCACCCCTTCCCCAGACGGACCCTCTCTCCCGAATTGTGAGTACCTGCATCCTCGCTTTCTGCCTCCAGTCCCCCCTTAGCTACGCATCCTGGAACAAGGTGGTGTCCACTTGGGCGGTGTCTGAGCCCCACGTGTGCGGAGTCACCCTGCAGTTTCGGGGGCCCCTGTGCCCCCCCCCCCCGCACCCGCGCCGTGTTGTGTGTGCGGCTCATTCCCGCTGGTGAGCGGGGCCTGTCCCTTTCCAGGCCACACACTCGCTGTCTGCTTTGCTGTTGAAGGACATTCTTGCGTTTGAGGTTGCAAAGGGGAAACCCGCTCCTTCTCAGTACCAGACACTGTTTTGTTTTCTACCCGGATGGCTAGAGGCCTTTGTTTTTTCCTTATCTCTGTCTGACATTCCATCTTTGCTAGAATCTTTCCGGATGGAACTTCTTTTATGGAATCTGCCCGGCGTGTCTCATCTCGGCCCCTTTACTTCTGTATCTGGTAATGTTTTCTGCAGGTTCTCATCCTTGAGGGGAAGCTCTGGGTTTGTCAAGCCAGGGGGTGACAGAAGTTCTGTTAGAAACAGAACCCAGGGGGCACCTGGGTGGCTCAGTTGGTTAACCAACTGCCTTCGCTCAGGTCATGGTCCCGGAGTACCAGGATCAAGTCCTGCATCCCAGCTCCACAGGGAGTCTGCTTCTCCTCTCTCATGCTTTCCTTCACTGTCTCTCTCTCAAATAAATAAATAAAATCTTAAAAAAAAAAAAAAGAAATGATGTGTTCCCATTGAAATCTTTTAGTCTCGGCAAAGGAAATGAGTTTCTATTTTCTTGATTTCCACATTCTTAGAAATGTCATGGTCTGTGAGGGTCAGAGGGGGTGGCCGCAGGTGGTCCCGCCTCTGGTCCCAGGGGTCCCGGGGCTCCCAGGCGGCAGCGCCCTCCACACCCGAGAGGCCTCATGGCTCACTCGGGCCTGCATGGGGTCACACGGAGGCAGGAGGTTTTGTCATCTGTGCCACCAGTCATTTCATCTTGGGAAAGGCGAGTGTTAAATGCATCCCCTCGTACGGTCGTGTTGGACAGGAAACAGCCCGTGTCCCCCGCGCTGACTCTCATGCTGCATCATGGACCTTTGGGCGTTTGCGAGGCTTCTCAGAGCTGGGGGGCCAGGGGAGGGCAGGGACGGGCAGACAGCTTTTTCCCCGATCCCCGCCCTGAGAAAGCCAGAGCCTATTCAGCGGGTAATGGGGGCGCCCCTCTGAAGGCCGCAGACACCCAGGAGCTTAGTGTTTGCTCCCATTGTTGAATTAGACGCCTCTCCTCTTCGTTTCTGGACCGCACAACGGGAGGCTGACCAAGGACACTGTGGGCAGGGGCCAGACGGTGTCCTTCGGGTTCTTCCTGTCCAGAAATGCGGTCACTGGTGCACTGTCTGGCCGCCAGGGCGAGTCCATCTCTCCAGTCCTGGAGTTTTGAGTTCAGTGACGGCTCGTTCGATGTCGGCCTGTAATCAGGCTTTGAAGGATGGGCCATCTGGTGATCGCAGGGATATTTTTATTGCCTTAGGGCCTGACAAGTCAGAGACGCCTTCCCTTCGGGGCCCTCGCATCGCAGCCCCCTAGCTGGGCCCGAAGACCCCCATCAGGCTGTGAATACTTCCCCTTCGTCCTGGGAAACGCATGGGGGTAACAAACAGTGGCTTTGTTTACTGTTCCTAAGTACAGCACATTAAAATTTATACGCGACCTTCCAAGAGAAGATAAATCACACGCATTACGAGAAAGGATGAAAGCATGGGGATCACGACATTTCTGAGGGAAGACTCTTTGCTTTTCGCTCGCCGTATAATGTGTCTAGCAGAGCAGGCCTGCCCATTCAGCTCGTCTCAGATGTTGAGTTATGATCCGGAGTCTCCAGCGTACAGCTCCCGCTACAGTGAAGATAATTCCAGGGTGAGAACCTTCCCGGTTGTGTCCGTGGGGCTTGGCAGGAAGGGTAGGGCACCTCCAGCCGAGATCTGGAAACCACACATATGACCATCAGTTCTTGGATGGAGAAAAAAGGGGAGAGTAAAACTCTCTGATTCCTTCTTGCCTGTTGGAGCCTTAAAACTCGTCTTTGACTACAGTACCCGGCAGGTGGGCCCAACCTGGGAAGAATTAGATAAGCCTCCTTTATCTCATCTACAGGAGGATTAGATTAGATAAATCTAGTTTAGACTGGCCCAGGATGCCAAGATGAGAGACCAACCAAAAGGACTTGAACCGTCTCTTTTTAGATTGTTTTTTCTTATTGGACAGAGTGCAATATTCAGGCACTGTCCATGCCCCCTTGGGCCTGGTGCAAATAGTCCTGGAGACCAGAGCCTGGCGCCCGCTGCCCACAGCAGGGACTTGGTGGGTGAGCGGTGGGCCGTGGGCACAGGTGGGGCTGGTCTGACCCCTGTTTATGCTTCCCCACGGGCAGAAAGTCTGGACCAGCCCCGTCAGCCAATCCTAACTTCCTTAGCTATTTAATGACTCTGTGTCTCAGTTTCCTCCTCAGTAAAATGGGGATAAAAATGGACTGTCCTTTCTAGGGATGTGGTGAGGATTAAATGAGTTAACGATGCTCTTGGAACCCTTTCTGGGCCCGAGTAAGTACTTAATCAGTGCTAATTCTTCATGATAGTATTATTACCTTATTTGGACCATCGGGGAGTAAATTTCTCCCTATACTTTTTTTTGTTTGTTTGTTTAAGAATGAGAGCACAAGGGGAAGGGGCAGGGAGGGGCAGAGGGAGAGGGAGAGAGAATCCCAGAGCAGGCTCCATTCCCAGCACAGAGCCCAATGTGGGACTCGATCTTACAACCTTGAGATCATGATCTGAGCCAAAATCAGTGTCTGATGCTTAACCGACTGAGCCACCCAGGCGCCCTTCTCCCTATTCTTTAATAGAAATGTTTAAATATTAAACAACCTCATCCTATGAGGATGAATAGGAAATTCATCTAATGGGAAATTCGAAGATATCTTACATGTCTGCCCTTGTTGTAGACATATAGCCTGTTTTCTGGGTCCGGATGCCTAGAGCCTTATATACTTTGCTTAAGAACCAGAGATAATGCTTACAAAGTCTCTTAATCCACCGGGCTTCCCATGAGAAGGACATGAGTACGTAGTGACAGTGAATCTCAACTCCGTGACGGGTTCTTCCCAAGAGACTCCTGAAATGTTCATTTTACAGTGGAGATGACTTCCAGCAAGACAGACTATAAAAAGAATTTTCTTTCCCATTGATTTGTATTATAAAATCAGAGACATGATCACAAGGAAAAAAGTACCCTAACTGATTTGGTAAAAATGCTTTATTAAGGAAGGAGTAGCCGATATGCTGGTTTTAGTCCACAATCAGGTTGTAAGCCCTTTCAGAGAAGGGACTCCTATTTGTAGCTCATAGAGAGTTAGTATAGGACCTTCAAATGTGGCAGGCACAGGAAATGTTGTTGATGGGCCAGGTCTTTATAGCAGAAGCAGATTTTTTGAAAACTTAGAAAGAGCTCTGAAATTCTTTTCGAAATCACAATATTATTATTATTATTTAAAGATTTTGTTTATTTATTTGACAGACAGAGATCACAAGTAGGCAGAGAGGCAGGTAGTGAGAGAGGGAGGAAGCAGGCTCCCTGCTGAGCAGAGAGCCCGATGCGGGGCTTGATCCCAGGACCCTGGGATCATGACCTGAGATGAAGGCAGAGGCTTTAACCCACTGAGCCACCCAGGTGCCCCCCCAATATTATTTCTAAAATTAGTATATAAAGAGACAAAAAGAAAAGTACCTAGATCAGAGGGAAGGAGAGGAGCCTGTCTTGGCCCTGCCTTTCTGACATGCCCCCGGGGGTACCCTTAATGCTTTAGGGGCACAAGGTTATAGCCCCTGAAATGCCGTGATCCCCAACCCCTGTGATGTAAGATGAGGCTCCTTTGGCTGGGGCACCAAGCGACCCAACCGAGTTGGCAAAGCGAGGACCAGAACTCGGGCTTATAACTCGGGCTTGTTCTGGAAGACTCCAAGATCTCCCCTCTGTTTTCTCTCTATAACAGGAATTTCTCCTATTTTGATTTACAGGGGAGATAAGTAGGATCAACCCTAAGTGGCTCCTTCTATTTCCTAAAAAAAGAAATTGAGTGCAACACCCCCACTGACCATTAGATGTCACTATGTGCCACGTTATTGTGCAGCCGGTCTTCCCCTGAAACAGTACTTGAATTTTCAAACTCCGGGGGGGCCTGGGGCCTGGGAGGAGCTAGCCTTCCCTGGCAGCCTCTAGCGCTCACCTCCAGCATCACTGTTTTCTCAGCCTGGATCAAGTGGAAGATTCTCGGCTTAATATCAAGGTCAGCCTCCCCAACTGAGATGCAGAGAGTCATTTATATTAAATTACATTAAATTAAATCACTTCCCCGCTGCCTTGAACGGAAGCCCTTTCCTTCCTCTTATATTATGCCTCCTCGTCAAAGCAGTGAAAACCTCCTGTATTAGTTGGGGTTCTTCGAAGGAACAGGACAATTGGAGACTTACGGAAAAATACAGATTTACTGTAACATTTGGCTCGCGCACAGGGATGCACCTGCCGTCCGCCTGGTCCTGGGGCCGCTGGCTTCTGCCGCCCATGAAGGGAGGAAGGTTTTCCATCGTCATCATTAATGAACTGAATACATCCCATGCAGGATGTATTGAATATAAAAATAGCCCCCAGCCCTGAGTTATCACAATCTTTTCTCAGCCTGGCAGGGTAGATGCTGGGGCTCGTGGGTCAGAGTCACGTGCCTGTGGATTAGTTTCCAGTTGGCACGGTCACACTAATAATGTTCTAGCTGCACCCAGAAATGAGCAACACCTCCTCCCCAGCGACGTGCCCTCCGTGCTCCTGCTGTTTCTTCTCTGTGATGGGAGGCTGTGGTCTTTGGTCCCCCACCAATCCCGATCCATCCAGAGGCCAGTGCTCTCTTGTCTAGAGGCCAGGGCTGCCCAGCGTGTGCTCGTGCCCCCTGTGCTCCCCTCCTCAAGGGCATCTGGTCGTGGGGGGGGGTCCTTGGCTCCCAGACCGAGGCTTGGGGGCTATTTCCTCCACCTCAACAGATTTCCGTCAGTTCCTCTGAATCGCAGTGTAGTCTCTCCTACTAATTAACCACACTTTCATCTCACGTGCGCTCTCTTCTAAGTTCACAATACATTCAGTACATCTGCAAAGACCCTACTTCTGAATTAGGATGCATTTGGAGGTTCTGGGCTGACACGAGTTTTGGGGGACGCTATTCCACACACCGTCCCCTCCCACATGAGTCTGTCCGTCACCCACGTACGTATCTGATCTCAGCCCGTCTACTGTCCCTCATGGACTTTATCGAGACAAATGGCTGATATAAATATTTTCTGAAAACTAAACATCAAGATTGACAGATTTTTATCAAATTTTATCTTAAAATTCATGGGCCATGAATCTGACCAAATGTCTGCCAGTTTGATTGAATCCGGCAGAAAGGCAACCCATGGTAGAAATCCAAAACGCAGGTGGCATCAGTCCAGGGCAGTCTTCGTCCAGAGTTTGAACCCAAGGACCAACGTGGCACATTAGTTAAGAGTTGGTTTTTAGTTATCTTTGACTGTGCACATCTTCGAAATGCATATTTCACACTACTTAGGTGTCTATGAACTGTTCTTCCCTAAGTGTGTTGGTGAGTGTCTAGGGGCCGGTGGCATAAAGAAACCCAAGAGGAAGTGAGAGATACAACTCTGTAAGAGAAGGACTTTTGGTTGGTCCATTTGATTACTTAAAAATACAGTGTTCATACATACAAAATTAATATACAGTCATTGCCAAAGACTTGGAAAACCCTATCAACAGGGATAGAAAAGAAGATGCGCCTGTAATCCCAACCATCACAAGTAACCATTGTTAACACTTGGGTTCGCTTTCCAGTCTTTCTTTGCAACCACAGTAAATAGTAAATATGTAAACATGAAGGGCGAAGTGAAGATATCCGCCTTGACAACATGCGTCCACACGTTGGCGGCTGCTTCTGCCTTTGTGAGGACAAGAGAACTCATCTCGAGAAAGATTTGTTTTAATTTAGAGACATTCCTATTGGTGTGTCTACGGCGTGCATGGTGGGCACCTGCCACCCCGCCTCCCCTCCAGGGCGCGGAGAGTAGTGAATGGCAACTTCGAGCTGGCAGCTCAAGAGACGGGGACGCCTGAGGGCCAGGGGTGCAGAGCTGCAGAGCTAGGGAGAAGCACTGGCAGCAGAGAACACGGTAGACCCTCCAGGGGCTCATGGCGGGTGAGGAATTCCCCATCGCAGGCAATGCCAGCCATTAAACGGGAAGTGGTTTCCCCCCCTGGGCGGTAAGTGTCCGCCGTGACTCAACCTTTCAGTAAACTGTTCTATTAACAACACCCTTGGGTTGTGTTGCTCTGGTTGGAACGAAGCATGGAAGAAGGGAGCGAAGGAGCTGGGAACGGAGGTCAGGAGAGGACGTTCTGGGTGACCAGAGTATACCGCACGCGTAGACATCTGTCATTTTTGTGCTTAGCAAAAAATGCAACAACGACGCAGCTTCACAGAAATGACAGTCTTACACACCCCTGGTCCTCAGCCTGGTATTCAGAGCACTTTCAAATACTAGCATTGCTGGTGGCGCAGTTGAAGGGATGGCAGGACTCAGGACGACACTAACGAGCTGGCAGTAATTACGGTCCAGCTGCCAACCTGGTAGAACAGCGTCTGTGGTCTCCCCTCCCCCCGCCCCCGAGTCTAGATAGAGACCCTGCAGCTAGACACACACGTGACACTGTGGTGGCATCTCGGCACCTGCCAGTTGCCCACATCTCTAATGATTTCCTTGAAAACGCCCAGAAGCGGAGTTACAAGGGTTGGAGGAGCATCTCAGACCATTGACTGGCATCACCAATTGTCTTTCCCAAAAGCGCTGTCACTGGCACTTCAGCCAGCCACTTATCCTTCCCAAGACGGGGTGATAGCCGTCGTTCATTTCCCCTCATAGGGCATAGTTTAAAAAATAGCCTTATTTTTATTTTCATTTTTTGTTCACAACTTGTGAGGTTGAATTGTCTGTTTGCATCCTTTGCCTATTTTTCCTATTAGGGTGATCATCTTTTTCTTAATGACGTTTGTGATCTCATAAAATAAGAATGTACCTCTGGGCTCCTGGGTGGCTCAGTCGGTCAAGTGTCCAACTTTTGGTTTCAGCTCAGGGCATGATCCCAGGGTGTGAGATTGAGCCTCTGTGCTGAGCGTGGAACCTGCTTAGGACTTTCTCTCTCCCTCTCCCTCTGCCCCTCCCCACCCCACTTACACATTCTCTCTCCAAAAAAAGAAGAATATACCTGTACTCATTAATTATTGCATGCATTTTGTCCTGATTTACCATTTGCCTTTAATTTTAGTTACAGCATTTTGGGACTGAGAGATGGTTTAAGTTTTCCTGCGGTCAAAATTGTGTATCTTTTCTTTTATGGATTTGGTGTTATGGTTTAAGAGTCTTCCAAACCCAAGAGTACAAGTTTTTGTCTAGCTCCTTTATGATTTCGGTTTTTAAATGTTCACCTCTTCAATCCCCTGGGAATTTATTTTGATATAAAAAATGTAGTGTAGCTTTAGCTTAACTACTCGAAGGGCTAGCCACTGATCTCAGCACCCATTATTAGATAACCATCTCTCTCCACTGCTTGTAAATGCCACCTTTGCGCTATGCTGAATTACACTCAGTGCCAAAGTGGCCCTTCTCTTCTTCATCTCCAGTAATGGAACTTCCTAATTTAGCTGGGCACAAGGTTCCCCCAAATCAGAACTATGTTCCCCAGCCTCTTTGCTGGTAGATATGCTCATGTGACTATGTGAGACATAGGGAATGTTGTATGTAACTTTCAGGACTTATCCTGAATGAGAAGAGCCATGCTCTTCTTCACGTCTTTTCCTCCTTTCTGACAAGTGTGGTGACGAAGAGCATTCTGGAAGCCATCTTGGACCATGAACAGAAGTTACTTGTTGAACATTATGGCAAAATAGAAGTCTCAGTGCCGAAAGGGTCCTTGATGACTTTCTGTCAGCTATGGATTATTTACCTTTTTTTTTTGTTGTTGTTGTTATTATCTTGTTAATTGTTTATTCGAGTAAATGAGAGAAAAAAGAACTTCTATACTGCTTAAACCATTATTAGGTTATTTTATTGGTCATTGCAGATGAACCAAATTCTAACTGATGGAGATTCTTATTAAGTTCCCTTAGTATCCGCATATTCATGTAACAAATTATGCCATTTGATTTTAACATTGTAACACATTTTATTTTATTTTTATATTTTTTAAAGATTTTATTTATTTATTTGATAGAGAGATCACAAGTAGGCAAAGAGACAGGCGGCGCGGGGGGGAAGCAGGCTCCCCGTTGAGCAGAGAGCCCCATGCAGGGCTCGATCCCAGGACCCTGGGATCATGACCTGAGCCGAAGGCAGAGGCTTTAACCCACTGAGCCATCCAGGTGCCCCTGTAACACATTTTAGTATGTGACAATGCAGACACATGTCTTTCTTCATTTAGAATGTTTTCTTGGCTATTCTCATTCGTTATTCTTCATGGTAGACTTTAGGATAATCATGTCGATTTGTAAACAAAGAAATTCTCTTGGGGTTTTGATTGAAAGGGCATTAAATTTATGAGTTAATATAAGAGCACTGACACTTTTACAATATTGAATTTTATCATCCAGCAATATGGTGTCTCTTTCTCAAATCTTTTTTATATTCCTCAATATAAGGTTTGTAATCTTTCCTTATATCAATTCTACATACTTTTTATATTTATTGTCAAGCATCCTTTTTATTGTTTATATTGTTAACAGAATTTATCCCCATAAATTCCTATACTAAAATATAGTTGATTTTCACAAATTCATCTTGTGTAAGAGAACAGACAAAAGTAGGTTTAAAGAAAGAACTTCTACTTCTGCCTTATACCCCAATGTCATAACTCATCTTTGGAGTACATGGATCTGTGTCTTTTTTTTTTTTAAGATGTTATTTATTTATTTATTTGAGAGAGAGAGAGAGAGAGAGAATAAGCAAGGGGAGCTGCAGGCAGAGGGAGAGGGAGAAGTATGTTCCCTACTGAGCCGGGAAACCCACCATGCGACTCAATCCCAAGACCTGGGGATCACGACTGAAGCCGAAGGCAGATGCTCACCTCACTGAGCTACACAGGCACACTTATGGATCTGTATCTTTTTTTTTTTTTTTAAAGATTGTATTTATTTATTTGACAGAGAGAGACACAGAGAGAGAGGGAACACAAGCAGGGGGAGAGAGAGAAGGAGAAGCAGGCTTCCTTCGGAGCAGGGAGCCCGATGTGGGGCTCAATTCCAGTACCCTGGGATCATGACCTGAGCCAAAGGCAGAGGCTTAATGGCTGAGTCACCCAGGCGCCCCATGGATCTGTGTCTTAAGCAAATTCCTCAATGGGCAATTTTGCTTGAGGAAGTCACAGCTTCATATTTGATTAGGCAAGACTCAAAGAGGCCTGAATGACATTATTATAAAGTGAAAAGAATTTTAAGTGTCTGCAAGCAGGTTGCGGGGGTGAGGGGCCAAGAGCCGGAAGGTGATGGGGGAGTGAGGGGTGTCTGGAGAGGGAGGAGGAGGGGACTGGAGAGAAAGATGCCGAGATGCTCATGTAAACTGGCACCCAAAGTGAAGTTGCTAGTGTAGACTAGTGCCCAAGGTTGATATGCTAGTATAGACTGGCACCCAAGGATTATAGTCAGTGGGAATGTCCCCATGTTGAGGAACAAAAGATGCATTTTTAAGACAATGATGCCTTATATTCCACGTTGTCACCTACACTGCTCTGCAATAAAGAAGTCTCTTTCTCGGGTGCTTTGGCTAAACGTCCACTATATACAACAGGTTTGGGTTAACAGCGCTTTGGTGCATGAAAGAATAGGGCCATGTCCAGGGTAGCACTAAGGGGTGGTGGAAGAATAAAATTGTCATGAGAGGTGAGTTCAGGGCAAAGACTACAGGTCAGTGAAATGCAGGAGTCACAGCGAGAGACGGGTCCCTGGGAGAAGTATAAAGTCCTCGGAGAATCTCATTTAACTGGATGCTGTTCCGTTTGAATTAAAGAGAAAGGTAGTTCAGGAAGTCTGAATGACTCAGACATCCTGGTGGCAGACATCTGGGCTACAGCTCTACTTCATTACCTTATTGTGTTATTGGTTTTCATTTCTTTTTTGGCCAATATTAAAAGATTAAATATGCAAATGAACAACAGTCACATCATGAGTGACTGTAGCACTCTGACCCACATCCTTGGCAGCGACCAACCAGGGGAGTCAAACCAGGACCCCTGGAGGGATCAGCTCAGGAATTGAGGACTCGCTCGGTGACAGCCAGCTGCCCCAGTTTCTACCCCTGATTCCAACTCAACACCAACCAGAGAAAACCAAAGATGCTCCCCAAACCAAACCCATAGGATGCACCTCGTGAGCCTTCCCCCAGCCTCCTCATGCCAAGAGCCTCCTATTCGAGCATACGAACGCTTTCCCATTTCCACTTTAAAGCCTCCCTGTCCCTGTAACCTGCCTTTGAGTTTCCACCAAAGCAAGGGAAGATGGTTAATTCCCCTGAGATAGCCTCTGAGCAAATGGCCTGTTTTCATTTGGGTGATCTTCTTTACTTCCATAACATTCTTGCATTTTTAACAGATAGGCAATTGTACGAAAGGCAATGAAGACTTTCTCCTTTCTGATAGCTGTACATTTGCATCTTTACCTGTCATCGCATGGGGTTGAAACCACCACCACAATGTCACCTGATGAGAACAGTAGCAACCATGATTTTTTACTCTTTTTACTATATTGGGAATGTCTCTAAAGTTTTGCCTTTATTTATTTATTTTTTTAAGTTTTATTTATTTATTTGAGACGGAGTGCGTGTGCACGCAGCGGGGAGGGGCAGAGGGAGAAGGAGAGAGAATCTCAAGCAGGCTTTCTGATGAGCACAGAGCCCAACAAGGGGATTGATCCCACCACCCATGAGATTGTGACCTGAGCGGCAATCATGACACTCAACTGACTGAGCCATCCAGGCACCCCTAAAGTTTTGCCTTAAATCCAACCAATGCCCATTGGTTTTAAATGAATATTCCTTTTCCTATTAATAATAAGTGTATTTTCAGCTCAAGTTTACTTTCTTTTTTAATATCAGAAAGCAATGTTTATAGTGTCTGTTGAGTTAATCTTTTAATTTTTCTCTTTATGGGCAATAACATATTAATAGATGTTCTAATTTTGGTCCTTACTATATTCTTATAAAAATAAACCTACACCATCACAGTGTGTTATTCTCTTAACACAGTGCTGCATTTAATTGGCTAATATTTTAGTCAGAATTTTTGTATCTATATTCATGAGTCAGGTTGGTCTGTAATTTTCTCTTTTTGGTGCTATTTTAGTCAGACTTGGACTGGGAATCTATCTCTTTCACCATTAATATTATAGAGTCTCCTTACTCTTTCTGCTAGCATTAACAACCGGCTGTGGGTTTGAGCTATCTATTTCTCATCATGTTAAGGGACTATACCTAGACCTGCCATATGGGGAAGATACAGTTCTTCAGTAATGATTTACAATTTATCGCATGCTTCTTAGTTTTCTCAGACCTACATTCTTTTGAGTCAATTTTGATCCTTGTATCTTGCCATAAATTTGCCATTTTGTTAAGATTTTCAAATAATCTGGCTTAAAGTTTTATATAGAATTTTAAAAAATTTTCTCTCTATTGTGTGATTATAACCTTTAGTTTTAATCTGTGGCTATTACCTCTAATTTGGTTCATTTTGGTTTTCTTTTTTTTTTCTTCCCCTATAGGTGCAGATTTTTGTTTGTTTGTTTTAGATATTTATTTGGTCTATAGTTAGGGTTTTCCCAAGACAAGGGTTTGAGTTCAAGCAGGTTCTTTTATTTTCTTTCCTTTCTTTCTTGCTCTCTTTCTTTCTTTTTTTAAATTCAACTAAACTCTAAGCCCAGGATGGGGCTTGAACTCCTGACTCTGAGAACGATGCTCTTTGAGTCACATGCTCTATGGACTGAGCAGCTACCAGGCGCCCCTGAGTTCAGGTAGTTTGTTTGGTTGGTGTAGGGAAACACTGGGTGAGGGGGGCAGCAGGGAGGTGACCCTGGGGAAGGAAAGCAGCCAAAAAAGGATGAATTGTTCAGCCAGCCACCACCGTAGGGAGGGACTGGAATGTGATCCTGGGGACTCTGGGGAGTAGAAGCATGTCTCAGAGGCTTCCCACTGGAGGGATGGTGGAGTCAAGTGATTTACACACAATTCCAACAGTTGTTGGTTGAGGCTTACTGTGGTGGAGGTGGGGTGTGTTGGGGGGGCTTAGGCACCTGCAGAAAGGCCTCCCACAATCTCAGAAAAAGCTGTCGTATCTTGCAAAGGGATGCAGGTCCTGGCACTGGAATTTCTCCAGAAGATCCCAAGGGATCGTGCCCTCGACATACCAGGACCTGCTGCTCCCCACGCCCTGGGGCTGATTTACCACTTCCGCTCTTTCACGGGTTTCCAATTAATTCCATCTCTTAGCTTTTTAATTTATTTCTTCTCCTTTTTTTTAAGCTTTCATGTTCCTCTTTTTAACCTCTTCAATTATATGCTTGTTTCATATCTTTTACTCTCAATTTGAGAGAAGCCTGGAAGCTTCAGCCCCTCCTGCC
This sequence comes from Mellivora capensis, assembly GCA_004024625.1. Lineage (NCBI taxonomy): Eukaryota > Metazoa > Chordata > Mammalia > Carnivora > Mustelidae > Mellivora > Mellivora capensis. The sequence continues at coordinate 126,221 of PISX010001937.1, read as the reverse complement.
CCCCTTCCAACCTTCAGGGAGTTGGGGGGGTGCTGGAGATTGAGTCAGTCACCGATGGCCAATGACTGAGCAATCATGCCTTCATAGAAAACCCCATAAAAGCCCTAAATGATGGGATTCGGGCAGCTTCTGGGTTGGCAAACACACCGTGTGCTGGGCAGGTGGCTCCGGGCCACCCCACGGGGACACAGGCTCCCAGATGCGGGACTCCTCAGGACCTTGCCCTCCGGCCGTTTCATCTGGCTAGTTCACTTGTGAGCTTTACGATAAAAGAGAATCTGAAGCATATTAAAACTCCGAAGAGCTTATTTGAGCAAACATGGTTTGGAAGCAGTGAGACGCGCTCTGCTGAAGACATGGCAGGGACAGAAGCAAGCAAGGAAGCATCGACCGGCTGCAGCTTCAAGCTCATGGGCTGTTCGTGTCCGTGGCTGTCCTTGGTCTTTGGCTTCCTAACCCGGGGGCATTTGTGAGCTTAGATCTGGGTTCGGTCTCTAGGCCATCAGGGATCTAGCACTACCTCAGCCTAATGGCCTCCTTGTCTAATGAACAGAACCATAATAAATCACAATTGCAAATATAGAATTTTCTGGATTCTGGGAGTTTTCCAGCAAATTATGGGACCTGATTGGGGGTGGGTTGGTGGGAATCCCTGATTTTGTAGCCACGCTGGGCAGAAGTACGAGTGAGCCGGGAACTGATTCTGAAGGGAGGGCAGTGGAATGGGACGGAGCCCGGCCGCCCGTGGGTCCGGTGCTAGCTTGCGCCCTGCATCTACGCACCTAGGGTTGGAATCGAAGTGAAGGGCGGGCACCCTACTGGTGCCAGATGAGCAGAGAACGAGACCAAAACCTCATGCTTGGCAAAGATGGAAATTTACTTGTAATGCACGTGTGTGCTTGCATTTAAGGAACACTTGTCATTTAGGCTGTAGACCCGTCCCTGCCCGGCTTCATGGCTGGTAGGGCCCATGGACGTCCGACGTGATTCCTGTTCCTCCTTTGCTGCTGCTGCTGGGCCTCCTGCTAGGCTCCCTGGGAAGCCCGCCATCTCACTGGACCCCATCTGCATACGTCCTGGCTCCTCCCAGGGGCCTCCCCTTGCATTGGCCCTGGTCTGTGCAAAAGCAGGGGAAGCTGCAGAGCGTGGGGCGGTGGGGAGAGACAGTTGTGCTTCCTTGATTCCTAGAGGAAGAGGAAGAGAGGTGAAAGCCACCCTGTAGTTTTCTCCAGGCTTGTCCCACCTGAGCTTGTCTCGGGGAGATGCACCGATGCTTCCGGCATGTGTTTGCTGTCTTCTTTGGACGTTGGTTAAAGCATAGTTTTCAAACAGATGAAAGCCCTATTCTCATGCAACTATAAAATAAACCATGTCAAAAATTTTATTCGGCAGACTCATGAATTAATAGGGGAACCAGTAAGGTGTTCAAATGGGTTCAGGCCGTGTGCAAGAACTAGATATACATACATAGATAGAGTTAGGCAATTTACTTTTTTAAAAGATTTTATTTATTTGACAGAGAAAGAGAGAGAGAGAGAACACAAGCAGGGGGAGAGGGAGAAGCAGGCTTGCCTCTGAGCAGGGAGCCCGAGGCGGGGCTCCATCCCAGGACCCTGGGATCATGACCTGAGCCGAAGGCAGAAGCTTAACCGACTGAGCCACCCAAGCGCCCCAATAGATATGCAATTTAATAAAAGAAGTGTCAAGTTGAGATTGCTGGATTAGATTCAGAACCCCTTTACGATTGTGTGCCCCACCTGGCGATAGATTATCTACTGGATGGCGAGCTTCACATGAGCTTCCTCAGTCTTGCGGAATGACCCTGACGATAGGCATCGAGCCCAGTGCTGCTCTGGGAGACACTTAGGAATCTCTTTGGCCTGAGTTACAGATCATTTTTGTGACAGACATGCCGTTTTCCACTTTTCACTAATTATTTCTGGCCTGGGTGGAGGTAGGGGACTTGCCCTCGTCCTTAAATATTCGTGCTGTGCTGGGGCGACCTCCTGGGAGACTTTCTCGTTGCTTTTACTGATGGATTATTGGCAGGCTCTGTATCGTCTTGGCTAAAAGAGGTGTCTTCGATTATGCAAGCAGCTTCTCCGACGTTTATTACAAATGTCTTATTCATTTAAAAATGCAAACACCCAAGCTCAAAAACAGGAGAATTGCAGGATACACTTGTTTAAGGAGTAAATCCAAGAACATACTAAGCCTAAGAGCACGTTGCATCAGAAGAGAGGCCGCGCTTGTCCCGGTCGGTGCCTTTGCCGCCGGGAAGGGGATGAGAGGAGCCCCGGCTCTGCTCGCGTCCTTAATCTCAGCTTTCTTGTGTGAGTATCTCAGCATGCTGAGTGTGAGCGTGGTGTTGAAAAACACATACATTTTTGAGCCACATGGTCTCTAAATGAAAACCACCTACTTCAACTCGTACCATAAGCTCCAGTCTAGGAGAGAGAAACCTAGCTCTCACGTCAGCTTTCTTCAGGGATTTTCTCGGGTAATTTTAACACTGAATTTCCTCTGCCTCGCGCAACGTCTGCAGATGCTGTATGACTTGTTTTCTTGCATAACAAACTGCCACAGGTTTAGCTGCTTGAAAAACACATGCTCATCAGCTAACGGTGTCGGAGGGTCAGGAGCCCGGGCGTGGCTCAGCAGAGTCCTCTGCCAGGGTCTCCCCAGACGGCAGTCGGGGTTTTAGTGGGGTCGTGCTTTCATCTGGCGGCTCGACTGCGGGCACGTCTGCTTCTGAGCCCATCGGGGTCCCTGGCAGCATCAGTTCCCTTGTGGTCACAGGTCTCCGTGCCAACAGCAGGCTCTGCTCAGTTCTCCCTTGTGTGGACTTCTTCCGAACTTGGCTCTTACTTCATCAGGTCACCAAGGAGAGCCCTCTGACCTCAGACAGGACCTAGTCCTTCGCTTAAGGACTTCCACCTGATTAAGTCAGGCCCACCCCAGACCACCTCTCTTTTTACTAACACAAAGTCAAATGCTCTGGGGCCTTAATTACGGCTGCAGAATTCCTTCCCCTCTGCCGTGCTCTGTGGTTGGAAGCAGGTCACAGGTCCTGCGCATGCTCAACGGGACAGCCTACCGAGCCTGCACGCCAGGGGCCAGGAGTCCTGGGGTCACTCTAAGGGTCACAGGTCTATGCCACAGACCTTAACCCCCATTGCAGGATCTGGCCAGAAAAACAACCAGCACACTAGGCAGGTTAGCAGAAAATAGTTAACACAAGCAATTAGTTAAATAGTTATTGGAGGACTAAAAACGCAAACAAACGTGAGGTAGGGAGGTAACAAGGGAAACGGGTGCAGGAAGCGGCTGCCCTCTGGGGCTGGGGCACAAGGGCTGAGGTCAGGGTTCCCAGGCTGTGAGCTTGGAGAGCTGCTGCTGCCACTGTCGGGCCTCCCTGCCAGGAGGAGCAAGCCTGGGGAAGAACCGCCCTGCCTCCTCCTGCCTTCCAGCCTCTGCCCAGCATCCCTGCTGGCGGAGCCCAGCAGTCTCAGGCCGGCAGAGGGGAGACATAATTTGCAGAGCCAAGCAGGGAAGGGCATATTTGGAACCTCCAGACGATAGCTTCCTAAGCAGTGTACACCTTCCTAAGGTAAGCCTGCCCAAACCTAGGCGCGCAGGAAAACTGCACTTGGCCTTCTGGTCTAATATGGGCAGCGCTGGGATTTTAGGTGGTCATGGGCTAATACCGCTCCGTCCTGGGCTTGACTTCGAGCCAGCCCCGGGAGCATCCGTGGTTAGAAGAAGGAGATACCGATCTCGGCTTCATCGCCACCAGGCTCGGATGTCAGGTGTGAGGCCCGCGGGGCCGGACTTACCGCCGCGGCCTGCGGGCTCCCCGGGGCGGTCCCGTGGCGCATGCGCTCTGGAGGCCCAAGGACCGGCGGGGAAGCGTGGGAGCAAAGCCCACTAGGCCCCGGGGTGAGAGAGGCCTGGGGGTCCCCGGTGGGGGCTCCTCCACTCCGGGAAGGGAGGAGTGTTTCAGATTTGGGGGTCTGTTTGGTCACAACCTGGCTCTGGTTAGAAATCTAGAAACTCAGGTTTTTTTTCCTCGGTTGGAGGTACTTTTTGTTTTAAATCGTGGTAAAATAGCCATAGCATAAAGTTTACTGTTTTTACCATTTTTAAGTGTGCGGCGCAGCGGCATGAGGTACGTTGACACTGATGCCCGACCCTCCCCACCACGACCCCCCGGACATTGCCGTCCCAGACCACGGCTCTTCACCGTAATCAGGGAGTCCGCCTCCGCCGTGTGCCTGGAACCTGGAATCTGCTTTCCGTCCTAGGCGCGGGACTCCTCTCGGATCTCACCTGGGGGGTCCCACAGTAGCTGTCATTTTGCGTCTGGCTTGTTGCACGGAGCACGGGGTCCTCGAGGTTCATCCCTGCGTGCAGCATCTGTCCAGACGCCCTCTTTTTAGGGCGGGATGCTGTTCCACCGCGCGGGTGGACCCCATTTTGTCCCCCGCCCATGGACACTTGGGTAGCTTCCGCATTTGGCGACCGTGAATAACGCCCTCTTGCAAACACTGGGAACATGGGCGTCCTAATGTCTGTTTGGAGAGGCTGCCTTCAGTTCTTTGGGGTCTATACTCAGAAGGAAGATGGCTGATCTGTGCTAATTCTCTGTTTCGTAGGAACACGGACTTCCACGGGGCTTGTGAGGGGTGTCCCGCCGGAGGTAGGAGCAGGGAGTGAAGTGGGCATCACCCAGGCCTACTAGCGGGGAGTGGGCTTCCCAGACACGGGAGCCCACAGCCCTCACCTTCAGGCGCGTGGTGGTGAGTCCCACCCAGAGCATCTGGGCAGGGTCCGACGCCCACTTCTGTGCCACACTTGGGACTGGCCACAAGAGCGGAGCGGGACCCGTTTGCCCAGCTCCGTCCTCTGTGGGCCACCCCGTCTTGAGGGGCAGCAGAGCGGCAGGCACGGGGCTGTGTGCGCATCTCCAGGGACAAAGTGGACGCAGGGGCTGGGAGGTTCTGGTCGCAGGCTGCTCTGGGGGCCAGAGGAGCTGGAAAAGTGCGTGGAGGCCGATGGTTCTGGAGGCTCACCGGTTGTCAGTCCCATCCTCTGTCTCCAGACAGGGTTAAAGGTCTTCTTCACAAGCATTGCCCGAGCGGTGGAATTTCAGCTCTGGGGCCCGCTGGGGGTAAGCGTTTTGAAACAGATGGCAGCGATTAAAAGGACAGTCTGGCACTGGGCGGGGGTCCTGGCGCCTGCTGAAGCCCTCGTGAGGGTGTGCTCGTGGCTCACTGTGTGTCTCAAAGGCCAAGAGGCAGTTCCCCATCGCCGCAGCCCTGGGGCTGGGACCCACGCTGTGTCTGAGGCCAGCCGGACTTGCAGTCCTGGTCTAGTCGTACTGGGCAGTCACCAACGAAGGGTGCTCCCCAGAACATCCTGGGGTCAGCATCATGGGCTCCGAGAGAAGGAGCAGGTGAGCCCCAACGCGGGGGCCACTTCCCTGAACGCATCCAGCTTTCCTCTGTATCGTGGCCAGCAGGGGCCAGAGATGCCAAGGACGCTGCCCAGTGGAAAGACAACGGGAGCCACAGCCAGAAACCTACAGGTTCTAATAGCTACTTTACCATGAAAGTAATGGCAAGGGGACAGGAAACAGGTGACATTAATGTTAATAATTTTATTACATATCCAATACATCCAAAATATGATCATTTTGATGTGTACTCCATAGAAGAATGATTGAGCCATGTTACACTGTTTTTTTTTAAGATTTTATTTATTTATTTGACAGACAGAGATCACAAGTAGGCAGAGAGGCAGGCAGAGAGAGAGGGGGAAGCAGGCTCTCCACGGAGCAGAGATCCCAGGACCCTGGGGTCATGATCTGAGCCGAAGGCAGAGGCTTTAACCCACTGAGCCTCCCAGGCTCCCCTACACTGTTTTTCTCAGTATTGAGTATTTAACATTTGGATGTATTTTGCTTGTGGCATCCCTCAATCCGGTAGTTCCCCGTGGCTTGTGGCACCATTGCCACAGGTAGTCACAGTCACTACTGTGACGGGGATTAATCACTTAACCCTCATTGACTCCCGGGTAGCAATGCTTCGAGGTGGCTGCTGTCTCCTAAGGATCGCAGGTGCATCGGTTTGCAGACCCCTTCTTCCGTCTTTAAAGAGCCCATCCGATAGCATCCTCTGTCCCTGATAGTGCTTTCCTCTGCATTCGTCATCACCTGGCCTCCTTTGGTGGTGACCTCTCCAGAGTCCCTTTTCTAAGGACCCCATGGGGACATCAGGTCTTTCCAGCTCATCCAGGATCATCTCCCCATTGCAAAATCCTTATTTTAATCATATCTGCAAAGTCTCTTTTTGTCATAGAGTGTAACGGTGATAGGTTCGGGGATTAGGGCTTGGAAACATCTTGAGGGGATGTGATGCAGGCTACCTGGAGGGAGGGGGCCTCCCTTTTCATAATCACAGCAGGGGGATGCTGAGCCTAGGCCACTTTCCCCTCCCACTTCTCACCCTCCGTGTTGTCAGAGTGCCCTGCTCCAGCCAGGGGCCACCTGCTTTGGTCCAGACCCGAAGCTCCTGCTGTTGCTGGGGGAAGTATGGCCACTCCCCCCCCCCCCCCCCCCCCCCCC